>PVKP010040239.1:0-19600 GCA_004027715.1 Plecturocebus donacophilus
GCAGATGATTTCCCTACCTTATTTTATAAGTTAAGTGACTCATCTAGTTGGCAAGTGACAGAACCAGGATTCCAATACAGGTCTGCACTCAGATCCCAGGCATGATTATGCCATATTGCTACACTCTGGCCCGAAGTGCCATCTCCAAAGTCATATTTTCCCTGGCCTCTGTGGCCAAGAGTATAGCAATTGGAGCTCCATGAATTGCTTTTCTTCCCCCTTGGAAGTAAAGCGGTAGCTTGGCAAAACGGTGCAGAATAGGATATACACAGAAGGTTAGCTTGGAGAAGAGGTGCGAGTTAGGATGTTAGGATACACCCAGATTCTGGAAGGTTAGGAAACAAAGCTCAGGACACATATGAACATTTTTTCAAAGCAAAACCATGGCTTCATACTTTGCCTGGTTTACACAGCACACTGAATATACAAATGCCTCTGAAATTGCTGTCAAACTCAGAAACACCAGCAGGGGGCACTAAAACTCCAGAGAAGACTACATTCAAAGACGCTACCAACATAGACTAGCAGAGGCTACTGCAGACAATTCTACCTCAAATCCAAACTGCATGAGTTGTTAAAGCAGACTACCTTTCCATGTAAAGGGAGGCAATGATCCAGTTTCTTATCAAGCTTCCAGGAATCCATCTGGATCTCTGCCTCTCCAAGGAAAGTGTTTCTGCCAAAACGGCCATGATGCCAAACTGAGAACTGCAGGGTCCTCCGGGCCAGGAGAGATTCTGGGATCTCATACTGGGAAGGGAAAGTAGAAGCCCAAGATGATTAGTTTAGGGTAATTCCTCAGATAAGAGTATTCCAAAACCTGAGCAACCATTCCTGAAGTCACTAGTCCTGAATACCAAATGACTTTACATTCCCTAAGCACTTTGAGTTTCCTCACTCAAAGCCTCAACTTACCTCATTTTATAAAAAACCTACCATATTCCATAGGAAGACCTGGAAAATTAGATTTTCTTTGAGTAGGTGAGAGAATGCTGAGTTGTCCAAAAAGAACTGACAAGGAGACTCCTTATCTCAAATGTCTTTTTAAAATGAGATTTGTGGCCATGTGAATCTCCAACTTCACAATCCAGGAAAGGTGGAGCACCTTTGTTCTCTTCACTGGGAAATCAGGATGTGAACAGGTACCCAATGTATCCTCAGACACAGACATGGCCCACTGAAACTCATGTCACCTGGCCGTGTTCCAGAGGAATAGTTACAGCCTAGGGTACAAGACAAAACAAGTTCTCCTACCCTTGGGTTGTAGATACTTACCCTGAGGGTCTCATCATATAGTGGATTAATGGTATCCCGCTTGATGCTAGTTTTTCTTTTTCCTTGGCGGGACTTATCAGGCAGAAGGTAAGTCTTCACATATCTAGAAACCAAAGAGTGTACTGAGTAATTTGCTGGCCTTTCTCAAGCCTGCTCTTCACTTTCCTGCTCTCCATATGAATATAACATGGTGATATGTGATGTCAAAAATGTCACCTCAAGCCCTCTTAGACATGCCATTCTTGCTTTTTCCCAATCCTGGTTCCTTTCCTACATCACACCTCCCTGCTCCCCAAGAAAGTGATAAGCTCTGTTCAACAGTGCCCAGACAGATGCTGGGGTCTGGTCTCTGGTCTCAGAGCATCAGTCAGGTTCCAGAGGCACTCACGGGTTAGAGCGCTTCTTGGCTTCATCAGCATAGGCCAGCTGCTGGCACTCCTTCACATGGACGACCAGACTCTGTGTTTGCTGCTCATACTTCAGGGAAAAGGCAATCCTGCCAGTCACAGAGATGTTCCCGAAGTCACCAGCTTCACTGTAGATGCTCATCATGCTGCCGATTGTACTCTGAAGAAAAAGCACTCACAAACATCTGGGGAAGGCACACTCCCCTGCCCACATTGTTCATATCTTCCCTCATGATAAAGCCACAGTCACTGAACAGAAGTTTCAGAAGCCCCTGCAACGATCCAGTGCTGCCCACACTCCTTGACCCAGAGGGTAAAAGAGAACTACCAGGACTCATAACTGTTCAGGTGAATAAATCAGTTCACTGCTCACCTAGCTTCTTAGCTTCTCTTCCTCTCCTCTTTGTACAAATGTTAGTGTTCATTTTCACCTGCCCCAGGAGGTGGGCAGGGAGCAGAGGCAAGGTGCAGGTAAGTCCATTTGGGGACTGTGTGATACACACTAAAACACCAGCTAGAATGGTTTTAGTCACTAACTAAAACAAGGTGCCTTAATTATCCGTGGGTTTCTCTTATCCACCTTATGTCTATCAGGGCCTATGGAGAAAAGAGATTCAGCCAGAATTGGGAGTGAGTGGGAGGGAGGAAACCCTACCAGAAGTGAAAAGGCACCTTCCTTTCTGGTAGTGATTGGTCGTGTGAGCTGACTTTCTCTTCCTGTGAATGTGAACAAACTCTGTTTACTCTTGTTCTTGACTGTTTCCCTAAATATCAATCTCCATGCTTATGACAGAACCAGGCCCTGATTCATAAATGTTCCTTTAACTTCATTATCCTGACTGGTGGTGTTGTTTGTTAACCATACCCTGATGTCGCCTAACCCCGCCAGAGCCCCTCTCACGACACTCACTTTCCTTTAATGTTGAGAATTCAGAGTGGGCTGTGATGAAGAAATCTGATCTTGCTTACTTCACAGCCTGGGTACCCCTTTAGTGGATAAGTTAAGGTTATTGCTCACAAAGCTATGATGAAGAATGTCCCTAGCCTTAATTATCTAATGTAATAATCTCCAGGATGAGGACTCAGAAAGTCACCTAGATGTACACTAAGCACCTATACTCTAAATTGAGGATAGGAACAAACAAATGCATCTTACTTACCTGAAAAGAGTGACTAGGATGGTTTCCCCAGGTCCCGAGTCTGCTCTAGGGAGGTGCTTCTTTTCTTCCTAGTACCCCAATATACCTATAACCACAGACCTAATAGAACTTACCAAGGAGGAGCCACTTTGCATGCTGCTTCTGGCTAACTTCTGGCGATGTAACTTCACTAAGTAGTCAATGTCTTCTTCTTCTTCTTCTTCTTCCTCCTCTTCCTAGAACAATATAGATTCAGAATTAATAAAAGAAATACCTTTCTTTAGCTTCAAAGACTAATATGTTTCCTATAGTGGGAGCCATAATTGTCACAAAGCTCCAAGTTGCATGTGTATGCACATATTCTTCTTTTTATATGTCTTCCCATTTCAGGCTTCCCAGCTCTATTCCAACCATCCTTCTCATATCTCAAAGAATAAGATAAGAATATTTAATGTTTTTCATAGAAGCTGTAACTCTTTTCCATTAGACTTTCCCCAATCCAGCTATCTCTTTACATTTTAACCAAAAGAAGTATTTATTTGAGCCCCAGCCATATATCCAGAAATTTATTAGAAAATAAAAGAGATGGCCAGGCATGGTGGCTCATGCCTGTAATTCGAGCACTTTGGGAGGCAGAGGAGGGTAGATTACGTGAGCCCAGGAATTCGAGACTAGGCTGGGCAATATAGTGAGATACCCATCTCTCAAAAAAAAAAAAAAAAAGAATGAAAGAAATTAGCCAGGTATGATGATTCATGCCTAAAGTCCCAGCTATTCAGGAGGCTGAGGTGAGAGGACAGCTTGAGCCCAGGAGTTTAAGGCGGCACTGAGCTATAATTGTGTCACTACACTCCAGCCTGGGCAACAGAGTGAGACACTGTGAAAGAGAAAGAAAAGAGATAGCAAGGACAGTTCTTTCCTTTAAGCAAATCAGGAACCAGATTTACTTTAGAAATTTGGGGGTATCAAGTTTCATGTTGCCTTTTCCTAAAGAATTAAATAGGTTGATTGAGAATATCAGGTACTAAAGCCAACTCTAGATAAATAAAATTTCATATAGTGACAAGTGAAATACAAGGGCACTTACCATATCCACATTGAGGCCTGGGACAGATTTGCTTCTGTCTCCCAAGGGGCCACTTTCTGGGCGAAGATCTATCACAGATTTAGTGTACTCTGAGGAGAAGACCAAAAAGCCAAATCAAAAGAGACCTATTCTTCTCCATACCAAGAGCCCAGCCCATCAAGGGTACTCAGAACTTTAGTCCCAAAAGACCAGTAAGGGAAACCAGTTACCTGAAGGCCTGAGGATTTTCCTGGTATTCTTCTTAAATATCAGCTCACCCTCATCCACAGATATCACATTTTGACCTCCAGGCTGAGTTTCCTAGAAAGGAACAAGGGCACGAAAATGGAAAAGGACAGATGGAGAGGTAAAAGGAGTGAGTAAGGAAGGATAGCCTTAAGAAGAATGAAGCTCAGATTTTCCCGAAACTATGACAAACTTAAAGGAAAGATTATGTGCCTAGGAATAGTACAAAACCTATTTTCTCACACATTTCAACCAAAACCTTAGAAAATGCTTCCAAGTGACTCTGAACTGAAATTTGTTTAGTTGAATTCCTGATTTAAATTCTGCCTAAGAGAATGGAGGGAGGGAAGGAAGAAAGAGGAAGAGAAGAGTGAGGGGGAGGGAGGAAGGGAAAGATGGAGGGAGACAGGGAGGTAAAGGAGGAAGGGAAGGAAGGGAGGGGAGGCAGGTGGCTCAGTAACCTGAAGCTTACCTTTTCTACTTGAGATTTGGGAACAGACATCTTCTTCCATTCTGGAAAGAGGCCAGATTTATCGAGAGAGTCTCTCCTGGAGGTAGATTCACAAGTTATAACTAAGTCACCTCGTCCCCTTCCCCTTTTACCCAGGGATCAAAGCTCTATGGAAGGAAAGCCAGTGGCTTGGGTCATGGTAATAACCAAATTCAGAAGGTATATTTCACATTTGATTTACCTGGAAGGAATGCAGAAGATCAGATAGGCAACTTTGCACAAACACAAACACTCATATCCCTCATTCTTAAAGGACAGCAGCATCAGCTGCTACAGGGCTAAGAAGAATACTCCAAGGTTCTGGGGGAATTGACTGGGGAAGCCAATATGATCCAGAAAGCTGTGGCTCAGAGCCAAATCAGTAGATGTGCTACCGAAAAGACTTCTGGTGAGGTCAGAGGAAATACTTCATTCAACTTCCTGAGGACAGAAGTCAGGGACACTGATGCTGCATCGCAACTTGGGTTGCGTGGAGATGGGGAATGGGGGAACCTCACCTGGAGGTGCTGTCTGAGTCAGCTGCAAAGCTATCCAGACTCTCACTCTCAGTTTCCAATGCACTCTTTCCACTTTTCAGCTTTGGCACTTCAAATAGCACACTAGAATAAAAACCAAGAACCAATATTGAAAGGAAGCAGGTTCTGCCCCTAGTCAGGCCTCTTTCCAATCCATTCACAATTGTAGCCTGAGCGATTTTTCTAAAATAAACATGGGTGTACTTTAAACATATAACAAATTTAATTAAGAAATAGGGTCTCACAATGCTGCCCAGGCTGAGGTGCTGTGGCTATTCACAGATGCCATCGTAGCACACTACAGTCCTAATTCCTAGGCTCAAGTGATCCTCCCGCCTCAGCCTTCTGAGTAGCTGGGAGTACAGGCATGCACCATGGTGCCCAGCTGAGTATACTTCTTTTGTTTGAGATGAAGTTTCACTCTTGTTGCCCAGGCTGGAGTGCAGTGGCACGATCTCAGCTCAGTGCAATCTCTACCTCCCAGGTTCAAGCAATTCTCCTGCCTCAGCCTCTTGAGTAGCTGGGAGTACAGGCATGCACCACCACACCCTGCTAATTTTTTGTATTTTTAGTAGAGATGGAGTTTCACCATGTTCCAGGCTGGTCTTGAACTCCTGACCTCAGGTGATCCACCTGCCCTGGCCTCCCAAAGTGCTGGGATTACAGGCGTGAGCCACTGTGCCCAGCCTGAGTATACTTTTAAAACTCTTCAGTGGTTTCCCATTGCTCTTGGGATTTAGCTGAAACTCCTTAGCATGGCAAGAATATCCACATGATTTGGCCCCTGCTTACCCTTCTCCACCCTCATCTTTCACCCCACACTCCTCCTCAAACTTTATATTTTAGAAAGATGAAGTTATTTTGGTTCTCTGAATATCCTGAAGCTCTCCATCTTCCCTCTGTTATCTGCCTAGGATGTTCTTTTCACAATGGCCACTTTTCTTCACCTGGCTAAATCTACTCCTTCTTCAGATCTCTCCTTATATGTCAATTCCTCCATGTTTCTCAGGCCACGCCCCTACCCTAAGCCTGGATTAGTAAGCTTCCTCTGTGCTCCCATAGCATCCTGATTTCTTAGCAACAGTCACCACATATGTAACTATTTGTTTATGTCTTTTAAACAAATTATTTAATTTGTTCAATAATTTAAACAAATTAATATCTTTCTCCTCCATTCGACAAAGTTCCATAAGATCAGTGACCACATATCTTATTTACTGATGTGTTCCCAATGCCTTGAAGAGAGGCTAGCATAGAGTATGCACCTAAGTATTCTTTATTGACTGAATTATTGAATAAATGCCCTCAGTGGGACTGAGATACAACCATAAATAAGCAGTATGTCTAGAAGACAGTATTCAAGTGACCAGAATTCTTTTTTAGCTTAATTGCCTTCATGAAGGATGACTCTGGGAATTCAAAACAGCAGTTCTCATCTTTCAAGGAAAGGACACCGTTCCTGGGCCCCTTACCTCAAACAGTTAGTGAGCGAAGCAGGAAAAGGAAAAAAAATCCATTCTTCCTCAAATAACTTCCCCTGGGTCCCGGGACACCACGCTCTCTGGTTTCCTCTTCCAACCTCCCTGGTTGCTGCTTCTCAGTCTCCTTTGCTAGTCCCTCCTCTTCCTGTAGACCTCTAATATTTAGATTATGTCCAAACTTCTTCCTCGGGCTGCTCCTCCTCTCTATTTAGAATTATCCCTAAATGATCTCATCTAGATTCATGGCTTTAAATATCCTCGATAAATGAATAACTCAATTTATTTATTTTTTACTTATTTTTTGTTTTTTAAGATGGAATCTCTGTCACCCAGGCTGAAGTGCAGTGGTACAGTCTTGGCTCACCGCAACCTCCATCTCCTGAATTCAAGCGATTCTCCTGCCTCAGTCTTTTGAGTAGCTGGAATTACAGGCTTGTACCACCACACCCAGCTAATTTTTGTATTTTTAGTAGAGACAGGGTTTCACCATGTTGGCCAGGCTGGTCTTGAACTCCTGACCTCAGGTGATCCACCAGCCTCAGCCTCCCAAAGTGCTGGGATTACAGGCATAGGCCACCGTACCCCACCTCAAATTTTCTCTTACTCAAACTCCAGACTTTTTTTTTTCCAATGGCCTACTCAGTGTCTCCACTTGGATGTCTCAAACACCGCAAACCCAAAATCAAAGCCCTAATCCTCCTCCAAAGCTGCTCTTTGCCCCTTCTCATGAAATGGCAATTTTCTCCTTTCATTTCTCAAGTCAAAAACGTGAAGAATCATCCGTTACTCTTTTCCTCACAATACAAATCAAATCTGTTGGTAAATCCCCTTCAATATATACCTAGACTCTGATCCATTCTCACTGCCTCCACTGCCATTACTCTGGTCCAAACCAAAATCATCTAGCTCCTGCATGGTTATAGCAGCCTCCTAACTAATCCTGCTTCTTCCCTTGTCCCTATACAATCTATTCAGAACACAACAGCCAGAATGAGCTTTTAAAATATAAATCAGACATAGAACTATTATATGACCCAGCAATTCCACTCGTGGGTACCTACACAACAGAACTGAACAATAAATGTCCGCACAAAAATGTTACGTGAATGTTCATAGCAGCATTATTCATAATAGCCAAAAGGTGGAAACATCCTAAATGTCCATCAAGGCATGACTAGACAAACAAAATGTGTCATATTCATATAACAGATTATTCATCAATAAAAGAAAATGAAATTCAGATACATGCTACAACATGGATGAACATTGAAATCATTATGCTACTTGAAAGAGCCAGCCACAAAAGGCCACATATTGCATGACTGAATTTATAGGCAATGTCTAGATTAGGCAAATCCATCAAGACAGAAAGCATATTAGGGTTTGGGGTGAATAGAAGTGATTACTTAACGGCTATGGGGTTTCTATTTGGGGTGGTGAAAAGGTTCTGAAATTAGATCGTGGTGATGATTGCACAATGTTCTCAAAGTACTAACAACCACAGAATTTTATATTTTTAAAATGGTTAACATGATGATTTTATGTTATATAAATTTTACCTCCATTTTTCATAAGAAGATCACATAAGGCTGTGTCCCTCAGAGCCATCCTTCTTACTTGGAGTGAAAAACAGCATGCTTACAAGTGCCACCAAAGCCTTAACAGGATCTGCTTCTCACCCTATGTCTGTCCTCATCTCCTTCCATGGCCTCCCTTGCGCACTCAGTTTCAGGTCACTCAAAGGTGCCAAACAAAAACTTACCCAAGCATTTTTATACCTCCTGCTCTCTCTATCTACATGCTCTTCCCTGAGATACCCTAAGGATTTGCTCCCTCATTTGCTTCATGTCTTTGCTCAAATGTTACCTTGTTATTAAGACTTGCCCTGGCTATCCTAATGAAAATAGTATATGTACACACATTCATTCCTGGCACTCCCTATACCTTTGGTCTGCTTCATTTTCTTCACAGCACTTGTCAACATCTGATATACCATACATTTACTTGATTATCTGTTTATCTCCACCCTCCAAATCTAAGCCCCACAAACAACAGGCCTTTTTGTATTCAGCAGTGTATCCCAAGGCCTAAAACAATGCCTGGCAAATAGTAGGCATTCATAGATATTTGTCAATCAAACAAACTAATAGATGAACAAAGAATGAGGTAACCAAAATCCAGTAAAGAATAAACTCTCCAAGTTGTCACATGACGTTTGTGACAGTTCTGTGAAAACAGACAGCAGGGTTGAAATCCTAGGACTTGCAAGAGGTGAAATGTTGGTCATTCCTTGAAAGATGTATTAGCTGTATAGTACAAGACATAGCAGGGGGCTTGATTTCATTTTTTACTTCAGAATCGTCCTTGTTCCCCTTTTGTCCCCCATATCCGTGCCAAAAAACCCAAGCAGAACCATTCCTCCAGAGGGGTAATTTTAATGATGGCCCATGGAGAGTAGTTTTTGCTTGTATTTTTTTCCTAAAGATTAACATATACCAATCCAGAGCTAATACAAACAGCCTAAGGGCAAAAAGGCAATTATTTGACATCTGTGTAGTAAAAAATAGATTAAGAGATGGGAGCCCTGGGCTCTAACTATCTGTATGATCTCAGGTAAATCACTTATCCTGCTTTCTTTCCTGCAAAAATAAGGGGGTTGAATTAAATTATCTCTGAGGCTCCATAATTTCATGGGAAAGATCATTTATGGTCACTTAATCTTTTTTCATGTTTAGGATAAATAAGAGTCTTCTGGGTCCAATGAGACAAGAGATCACAGACAACCAGAAGCAGTAGGTTTCAGAAATTATATTCTGACTGATGATGTCAGATGTGTTAATCAGGTTCAGCAAATAAAAGCCTTTCTTATCCTTAACCAACAAAGAAAAAAGGGGGCCTCATGACCTGGAACAGATGAGTCACCCACCCAAGGCTGTGTAGATAAAAATCACAGTACACATATACCATGAAACACCATACAGATGTCAAACAAATAAAACAGATCCTTGGTGCTGACACAGAAAGATGTTCTACAATTTTTTTCTTTTACACTTAGAGTAATAACTGACATAAATAAGCTGCACATGTTTAAGTGTGCAACGTGACATTTCGCCGTATGTAGACATCTGCAAAACTATCACCACAATTAAGTTAATGAACACATCTATCACTCCCAAAGGTTTCCACCTGCCTCTTTCTAATCCCTCCTGCCCTTCCTGTAAGTGTTGATCTGCTTTCTGTCACTGCTTTCTAGTTTGTATTTTCTAGAGTTTTATATAAACAGAACCATACAGTATGTACTCTTTATTGCTTGGCTTCTTTCACTCAGCATGATTATTTTGAGATTCATCCATGCTGTTGTATGTATCAATAGTTCATTTCTTTCCATTGCTGAGTAGTATTCCATCGTATAAACAAATCAGTATATCCATTCACCTGCTGATGGACATTTGAGTTATTTCCAGGGTTGGGCTATTACATATAAAGCTGCTATGAACATTCACATATGAGTCTTTGTATAAACATACGCTTTCCCTTCTCTTGGGTAAATACCTGGAAATGAAATGACTTAATCACAAGGTACGTGCACAATGAACTTTTTAAGATACTGCTAAATAGCTTTACAAAGTAACCATGCCATTGTACAATCCCACCAGCAGTGTATAAGAATTCCAGTTGTTTATAATAGGAAGAAAGAAACGTAGAAAAGAATTTTTTTTAATCCAGTTGTTTTACATCCTCACCAAAAATTGGCATGGTCAGTCTTTTTAATTTTAGTCATTCTAGTGTGTATGTAGTAGCATCTTATTGTGATTTTTAGTTCAAATTTATTTAATGACTAAAGATGTTGAGCATCCTTTCGTGTGCCTGACATCTCTATACTGTCTTTGGTGAAATGTCTTTTGTGCATTTTCTATGGGATTGTCTGTATTATTGAGCTTTTAAAGTTCTTTTTCTTTCACTTTTTCACTTAACATGTATATAGTATCATCCTTTAAAAAAAAAAGATATTAAAACTTAGGAACCCAACCTATATAGGTATATTTAGACAGTTTGGTAGTCCATATGCCAAAACTATTCACAACTACTAACGATAATTATCTAGGGAAGAAGCAGTGAGGTTACTGGAGGACTTACTTATACGTTTCTATATTATTTTTCAACAATCATATAAAATATGATAAAGTCATTTCCCTTTGGGTGAGTGAAAGTTAGGGAAAAACAACACACACCATACAAAAACCAAAAATTAACCGCCGCAACCGAATGGTTCAAAAATAAAGCCTCACGGTCATAGACCTCAAAAATTCATGACTAAGAAAATAGAAAATTGTGTTTGGCAAAGCTCCTTAACTAATCCCTTCAAATGTGGCAATTTGCAGATTAAGCAAATGAGTAGTCAAGAAAAATAGAAGTCCTCAAGACTTATATCCCCAGGTACCACTGTAGAACCCCAACAGAGACAGTTAAGACTGCTGGAAAATGTCATATCCCAGGGCACTGGTATGAGCTAGGGGGTTAACCCAGATCTGGGACAAATAAGCCCTGAACCAAGACATTTAAGAGAATTTCAAGAGACCAAAACCCAGGACCCCAAGTTGCCTTTTGCACCCACCCCCTCAGGTTTCAAGGAAAGAAATACAGAAAACAATATTCAGTCCTTAAAGTATAGCTAAGAATGGGGAAAAGATAAATTGTTTCAAGTTGAGGTGAGAAGAAGAATTCACATATACTGTACCAGAGGAAACAAAAGATACCAACAAAACTTCCCATATTAAAGTTGAGTAAAATGAAATAAAATAGTCTAGCAGATATATAAATAGCCATGAGGTGGACAAAAACTAAAACAATTTGCAAGATGGACAAAGAACGGAGTCTAGAGAAGAATTTAACCCTAGGAAAACAAGTAGGTTTCTTGTGAGTGCTTTACACTACAGGGGAACTAATAACATAAATTCAATGAAGTGCAAGAATTCAAATACAAGATGATAAAACAACAAAATAAGAGAAAGAAGATTAGAGCAAAGAACAAATTGAAACCTAAATAAGATAATTCATTCAAATAAATAACTTAGAAGCAGCAAAAAGTAAGGAAGGAAGGAGAAAAAGGGGAGGGGAGGGAAAATAAACTGAAAACCAAACTAATAGCATGGAGGAATGGGTTGGGCTAATCACTGTTAATTGCTTTCACCATTTTTCCTATTGCATTCAATAGTAAAAGAAAACGACAAAAATAGATGATAAGAAAATCCAGTGTCTCTGAGGTAGAGAACTTAACTAATAAAACAGAAAGAAAAAGAGTTCAGGGATATGATACAGAAAAATTTTCCAGCAATGAAGAAAGAACTCATCAAGGGTATATTGCATATAGGGGAAAATGATACAGAATGATCACCATTGAATTACAACCTTGTTAAGTTACTAAACTTCAAGAAAAAGAGAAGAAAATTTTCAGGTAAGTCTAATTTCTCTTTCTCTCTCTCATCCATAAGAAAGAAAAACAAGGGTGAAGATGTCCTCAGACTTCTTCACGGTTACATTCAATGGAAGAAGACAATGGAATAATCTCCACAACATTCTGAGGGAAAGAAAATGTAGCCCAAGAATATATCCAGCCAAGATACCATTCAAGTATAAAGGCACCTGGCAGACATTCTTAACATATAAGAATACAATAAATATAGCACCTGCAAGCTCTTCTTGAAGGAACTCCTCAATGATGAAATCTAGACAATCAAGAAATAAATCAGAAATAGAGAAGTTATGGTTTAAGGCCTGGTTGTAAGCATGCAATCCTTTTAGGTATAAAACTAAAAGTAAACAGATAAAACAAGCAGATGCTTTATGGTTATATAAGAGAATGTAAATATTATAAACCCTGACAAAGGAAAAATAATTTGAGTAACAAATAGGGAAGATAGAAGGAAATAATTGGGGGGAAGTGTAAGAAAGCTAACTGCTCCCTCTTTCACAGCAAAGCACCCACTAATAACGTTAAATATTGAAACAGGTAGATTTTTTTAAATGACCACTAACTCCTCTCCTAAATATCTGCCTTAGAAAAATGAAAACAGAAAAAAAAGAAAAGAAAAATGAAAACAGGCCAGGTGTGGTGGCTCATGCCTGTAATCCCAACATTTTAGGAGACCGAGGTGAGCAGATCACTTTAAGTCAGGAGTTCAAGACCAGCCTGGCCAACATGGTGAAATCCTGTCTCTACTAAAAATACAAAAATTAGCTGGGCTTGGTGGCATGTGCCTGTAATCCCAGCTACTTAAGAGGTTGAAGCAGGGGAATCACTTGAACCCAGGAGGTGGAGGTTGCAGTGAGCCAAGATGGCACCACTGCACTCCAGCCTAGGCAACAGAGCGAGACTCTATTTAGAAAAGAAAACAAAACAAAACAAATCATACATCCACACAAAACACTTAATGAATGTTCACAGCAGCATTACTCTTACTAACCAAAAAGTGGAAACAACCCAAATGTTCTTCAACAGATGAACAGATAAACAAAATGTGATAAATACATATCATGGGGTATTATTTGGCTATAAAAAGGAATGAAGTTCTGAAACATGCTACAACATGGATGAACCTTGAAAACGTTATGTTAAGTGAAAGAGGCCAGTCAGAAAGGACCACATATTGAACCCAGATATATGGTCCTTTACATGAAATACCCAGGATAGGCAAATATATAGAGATGGAAAGTAGATCAGTGATTGCTTAGGGATGGGGGAGGGTGATAGCTAAAAGGGTAAAGGGTTTCTTTCTGAGGTGATGAAAGTTTTCTAAAGTTGATTCAGGGGATGGTCACATAACTCAGTGAATATGCTAAAAACTATTGCATTGTACATCAGAAATAGGCAAATTGTATAGTATGTGAATTATATCTCAATTAGGCTACTACCCAAAAAAAAACACTAAAAAAGTGACCAACTGCTCAATGGCTTTCATAATATTTTTTCTTAAGCTTAGAGGAATGTTAACAACTAATACCTTTTACATTAAAAAAAATTTGTCTGAAGATTAGCTATTCTTTCATTTTATTTCAGTGTTTTATTCAGTTAAATTCAAGTAAAATTAAACAGGATGATTTTAATTTATTATAGTATGATCCCAATATTAAAAATATTTTTCAGTTTATCCATCTAGTCAACCCATTATGGATATGCATAGAAGATATATGAAATAATTTTCACATAATATGAAAACTGGGGTAGTAGGAATGTGGGTGATTTGTTGTTTAATGAGTATGTGTTATTTTTATTTGTCTTCAAATTGTTCTTACAAAGAACAAACTATTCAATCTGAGAAAGCTGACTGCAAAATATAAAAAAACAAAGTAAGTATACCAAAATGTCAATGTCTACATATGAGCAATGGGATTAGGAATGATTTTTTTACCTCCTTCTTTACTATTTTCTGTACTTTCCAAGTTTTCCTATAATGAACATCTATTATTTTATAAACAGAATAAAGTAAAATGAATAGTAAAAGAATTAAAGAGATATTGTAAGTATTTCTTTAAACAATTGCTTGATTCTTACCTGGGATCCCTCTGCTGCTCCTGAATGATCTTTCTTCCTGGCCAGATGTCACCAATCTGTATCTGACGGTGGGACTGTTGCACTGCCTCTCTTTTACTCACTTCAAGACAAACAAAAGTATGCCAGGGTGGTTATGAGTAAGGGGAAAACAAAACAACCCTCATAGCAAATCCCCTGAAATACACCATGCTTGCAGAAGGGATGACAACATAATCTTCTATTCCCCACAAACCGGCTGAGCCCATGGAGTTCAGATAACCAGTCAGAATACACCAGGATTCCATACCAAGAACTATCTCTAGACAGGTCCAGTACCTGCGGGTTTGTAGCGCAGGGACATCCTGATTATCTCACTACCTGTGCGGGAACCAAAGCGATTCACTGTCTGGTCATAAAACCACTCCCCAGTTGCTTTCTTCAACTCTCTGGGAAGAAATAAAAGAAAATAACAGAGGGATAAAGAATGGTTCTTGTCTAATAAAGGCTGAGGGAAGAAATTCTCATCACAGCCAGGGCCTCATCTCCTCTCTATTTAGCCATAGGAGACACTCACATTTCCTTGGCGCACACCTTGCACCTCCAGGTACCATTGCTTTCTTGTATGCGGCAGTCCTGACACACCAGGTGATTACAACCCCGACAAGTATTGGTTTTGGGACTCAAACGGCCCAGGCTCTCCTGGCACCGGGCACAGGTCCGATCACTGTAGTGTTGGCTGCCCCTCTTGGCCCCTTTCCTTTTCATCTCCAGTAACTCATTCTTTAGTCGCCTGTCAAGACCCAAAAGAGAAGCACAGGTGGATTCAGGATATACATAGATTGGATGGAGAGGGGTTGAGTGGTAAAGACAGTAGACTATTTGGTTCTGTGAAAGCAACAAACTCAGAGCCCAATGTGACCCAATAAGTAGTGGTAAACATCACATACACAAATTCCTATGAAAGTCAGGTGGGAGACATAAGGAAAAGCCCAGATATTATTGGCCAAAGGCCTGGGACCCTATGCATTTTGGGGAACTCTTACCTAATCCTTTTCTCATCTGCTTTTTGGACCTCCTCATCTCGCTGTAGAACATTTAGAATCACATTCTTTTCCTCCTCAGACAGAAAAGAAAGGTCCAGTAACTCCGACATGATTTATTCAACTTTTTCTTCTACTCTTCTTTCTTCAAGGCAACCAGACAAGGAGAGCTACCAGAGTTGCCTGAAATGACAAAAGAACTAATTTAACACAGATGATTGACTCAAGACTATGCCCACAGTCCTAAAACCTTTCAATAGGCTACTTCCCCCTTGAGCCAAGCTAAAAAGACAAAGTAGAAGTATCTGACCTATTTGCTGTTCCTACTCCCATCCAAATCAGGGTCTGAAAATGAAGAGCCTTTGATCTTTCAGAAAAAAGAACTTATTCATGACTCTGGGAAAAGGATTGGTTATTCAGTATATGCATCTAAGTCTGGAAAGAACATAAACAGCTGAGTCAATCTCCCCCTCCACCAAGTGAGTCCTCAATCATCCAATTTTTAATACTTTAAATGTTCTCAAATCTTAAGCCTATTAACCCAAATAACCAGGCAGCTGGTTTCTGTAGTGAAGGAGCACATGAAGGCTCCTGCCACTTTAGGACCAGTTCTCTATTTTTGAGCAGCTTCCAATCTCCCAGAAGTCAGTCAGCTTTCTGCTATGCTTCAAAATTTCTACCACCTACTCTATCTCTCAAAGTTCTCATCGTACTAGAAGACTACCTCCAGGATATCTTTCCCAAATTCGTAAACACTTGTTGAGCACTACTCTGACACACATTGGGTAAAGTGCTGGGGGTACAGAGATGAATAAGACACAGTTCCTGCCCTTAAGAAATTCACAGAGTAGCAGGGGAGAGAGACATACATAAATATAATATGACACACTAAATGCTATCAAGGGGATTATAAATTAAATGGTATGAGAATCTAGGGAAGAAAGTAACTCATTCTATCTTGCATAGAGAGAAGAAAGAGAGCAGTATACATGGGAGATTTTACAGAAGAGGTGGATTTTGCCTTATCAGAGGACAAATTTCCTGGTAGGGAAGAATGGTAGGAAAGATAGTTTGGGACCAGATTATACAACTCTTAAAAACTTTTTTAAAATTTTAAGAATTTTGGCTCAGCATGGAGGCTCTCACCTGTAATCCCAGCACTTTGGGAGACCCAGGCAGGAGGACTGCTTGAGCCCAGGAATTCAAGATCAGCCTGGGCAACACAGGGAGACTGAGTCTCTACAAAAAAACAAAAATCAAAACTTAGCTGGGTGTGATAGTACATGTCTGTATTCCCAGCTACTCAGGAGGCTGAAGTGGGAGGATTGTTTGAACCTGTGAGATTGAGGCTACAGTGAGCCAACATCACACCATCACGTGTGGCCCACTCTAGCCTGGACAGCAGAGCAAGACCCTGTCTGAAAAAAAAATTTAATTTTAAAATTTATTGCATAGACAATAGAAATCCACCAAATATCTCTGATGTTGCTTTTTGATGCTGGGAAATCACATGATGAAATTCATTTTACAAAGACATATTATAGCTATATCACTCTAGCTATAATATGAAAGACTGATTTAGAGGACAAATCAGAGGACAATTTGGTAGTGCATACATTTTAAAATAGGCATACTACTTAACCAAGCAATATGACTTCTAAGAATCTACCTAATAGAAATATTCACACAAATGCGCAAAAGTATATGCACAAGAATGTTACTGTAACATTATTTGTAAGAACAGAAACAATTATTTAACAGAGAAATAATTAAACAATATAATCCAAATAATATGTCCACATAATAAAACACTATGTTGCCATTAAAAATGTGATAGATACAAACATATTGACATAAAAAGTATGAGTGAAAAAGTAGTTGTAGGACAATAACAAATGATCTATCATAAAGTATTTATCTAAATATTTGGATATGCAAAGAGAAAGGTCTAGAACAAAAGCCACTATCATTGATTTCTCTTGGAGAGTAGATTTGGGAAGGGGCAACTTTTACTTTTTACTTCATATTGTTCTAATTTGTTTTTACATATATCTTCCATTTATATCTCAAAAAAGAGAACAATGCAAATGAAGCAGATAAATTATTACAATACTCCAGCAAAAGACAACATAGATTTACTAACTGTGCCTCTAAACAATTAGACCAGTCATTTTATTTTTCATTTCATTTTGTTTTTCATTTTTAGAGACAGTTTCACTATGTTGCCCAGTCTGGACTCAAACTCCTGGGTTCAAGCAATCCTCCTGCCTCAGTCTCCCAAGTAGCTGGAACTATAGACAGAGCCACCGTGCTCAGCAGAACAAGTCATTTTATATCTGATCCTTTGGTTTTTCATCTATAAAATGACCCACCACCTCAAACGTTGCTAAGAAAATTAAATAATGTGTGTTAAAGGGCCAATCACAATGTTTGCAGTGCAAATACTTGCTGAATCTGCTAAAATGATAAAGACTTGAGCCAGGCAGCAAGAAAAAACAGAATAGGTTTGAAAAGTAGAACTGACAGAATAGAGAGACTGACTGAGTAGAGAGGATGAAGAAGGTAAAGTCAAAGATGCCTAGTTCACATTAAACAACTGACTAGGGGCCGGGCACGGTGGCTCACGCCTGTTATCCCAGCACTTTGGGAGGCCGAGGCGGGTGGATCACAAGGTCAGGAGTTTGAGACCAGCCTGGCCAAGATGTTGAAACCCCGTCTCTACTAAAAATACAAAAATTAGCTGGGCGCGGTGGGACGCGCCTGTAATCCCAGCTACTCAGGAGGCTGAAGCAGAAGAATCGCTTGAACCTGGGAGGCGGAAGGTGCAGTGAGCCGAGATCGCACCATTGCACTCCAGCCTGGGTGACAGAGTGAGACTCCGTCTCAAAAATAAATAAATAAATAATAATAAACAACTGACTGGCTAGTGACAGCCCTCATAGCAATAGGAGATATAAGGAAAGAAACAGGTTTGGAACTAAGGCAAAAATTTTTCTGCTCTCCTTTGAAACTAGACAGCAAGCCCCTTTCATTTTTTTTTCTTTTTTTTTTTCTTTACTAACGGCCTACAAGACAGTAGAGAACATAAACAACACGGCAAATCTATACAAGTTCCTGAAACCTCAGTATTTCCTCAACTTGTATACTTCCTGGTCTTTATTGAATTATAAGATGTTAAGCCTCTTTCACACACCCTTTCTTAGATAGTCTTGGGGAAGTCTTCCTAGTTCTTATCTCCAAGGAGAATATATATTCTCCATGAAAAAAAGACTTTTTCAGTCGGGTGTGGTGGCTCACGCCTGTAATCCCAGCACTTCGGGAGACTGAGGTGGGTGAATCACAAGGTCAGGAGATCAAGACCATCCTGGCCATGGTGAAACCCGGTCTCTACTAAAATACAAAAAATTAGCCTGGTGTGGTGGCACGCACCTGTAGTTCCAGCTACTCAGGAGGCGCAGGCAAGGGAATTGCTTGAACCCGGGAGGTGGAGGTTGCAATGAGCCAAGATCATGCCACTATACTTCAGCCTGGTGACAGAGCTAGACTCTGTCTCCAAAAAGAAAAGAAAGACTTTTTCAATCTTCTCCTCTGTATCTGTCCTAGCATTTAATGCAATATCTGGTATGTACTTTTACCTATGCTGCCAATATTGCTGATCGCTGTCATTATCACCCCCAACAGTATCCTTTAATGAGAACTGACTATATGCCAAAGAAGTACCTTACATATATTAACTGATTTAATCCTTGCCACAACACCAAGAGTGAGTGACTATTATTACCCCCATTGTATAGATGAGAATTAAGGAGAGGTTAGACTAACTTTCCCAAGAATAAAGGGCAAGTAGGTGAAATTGCAGGCATTCAAGCCCAGGCAATCTGATACTAGAGTTGCTCTACTGGCTCAGTCCAGGCAGAATTATAACCAAAGCAATTATAAAATACTAAACAGACAAATCAAAAGCATTGTGTCAATGAATTCCCATATGTGTGATTATGGCTGAAACACTGGCCAAAAAAATCAGTGGCTCCTGGATAAAAGAGGTATTATCAGTTACCTGTAAAAACCAAGGCTAGCACAGGCACACTAGAAATGACAACAATACCAGATGAGAAATCTGGTGCTTGTGAAGAGGCAGCAGAATATTGTGATGAGAAAGGCACATTGGCATAATAATGAGATCAAGTAATATCAAAATCCAAGGAAGTAAGAAGATCCTTGAGGAAGCAAAGACAGTACATTAAGAAAATGGAACTACTAACATTGTACATCTTCCCTTTCTTTTTCATTTATGGACCTGACCAACCAGAACTGTCCCCTCTGAAATCTTAAATTCAAGAATTCCCACTTTCCTACCACAGCTTACTCCTGCTATATCTGTTCTTCAAC
>PVKP010040240.1:0-19605 GCA_004027715.1 Plecturocebus donacophilus
AAAAAAAAAAAAAAAGTGGAAAAAAAAAAAACTCTTACTTGATTGGTTTAGGAATATGAGAGTTTCATAAACATTATCCCATGAAAACAAGCCACAATTTTATCATCTAAAAAATGATGACAACTACAAATGCCAAATAATGAATATCAAATGGTAAATCTTGCTTTAAAACAACACAAATGATAACAGATGAGCCACACTAATCTAGTCATGCCTCACTGACCTTTCTTCATCTAAGAGTTCATTCCTAACCTATTGCTGCTGTAAGAATGACCACAAACTTAATGGCTTAAACCAACAGAATTTTAATATTTTGTAGTTCTGGATGTTGGAAGTCCAATATGGATCTCACTGGCCTAAAATCAAGGTATTGGCAGGACTGTGTTCCTTCTAGAGGCTCTAAGGGAGGATCTGTTTCTGGCCTTTTCCAGCTTCTAATGCCAGCCACCTCCCTTGGCTTATAGGCCCTTCCTCCATACTTGGTATGGTTTCGCTCTGTTTCCCTACCCAAATTTCATGTTGAATTGTGATTCCTAGTGTTGAGGATTTTGGTGGGGGGTGATTGGATCATGGGGGCTGATTTTTCCCTTGCTGTTCTTGTGATAGTGAGTTCTCACGAGATCTGGGTGTTTAAACACGTGTAGCACATCCCCCTTTGCTCTCCCTCTCCTACTCCACCATGTGAAGATGTGCCTGCTTCCCCTTCACCTTCCGCCATGATTGTAAATTTCCTGAGGCCTCCCAGCCATGCTTCCTGTACAGCCTTCAGAACTGTGAGTCAATTAAACCTCTTTTCTTTATAAATTACCCAGTCTCACGTAGTTCTTTATAGCCATGTGAGAATGGACTAATACAATATTGAAAAAAGTAATGTGAAACTGAGTCATCCTCACAATGCCATCTTTCTTGTTCTCTCTCTTCTGCCTCCCTCTTATACTCACAAGAACCCAAGTGATTACTAAGACTCACTGGGATAAATCTGTACAATCTTCCCATCTCAAGGTCAGCTGATAAGTAACTTTATCTTTTTATTTATTTTATTTTATTTTATTTTATTTTTGAGATGCAGGTCTCCCTCTATTGCCCAAGTTGGAGTCAGTGACACAATCATAGCTCATTGCAGCCTCAACCTCCTGGGCTCAAGGGATCTTCTCATCTCTGCATCCTGAGTAGCTGGGACTATAGGCATGTGCCACCATGGCTGGCTAATTTTACAGATTTTTGTAGGGATGGGGTCTTGCTGTGTTGCCTAGGCTTGTCTCAAACTCCTAGCCTCAAGTGATTCTCCTGCCTCCACCTCCCAAAGTGCTGGGATTAAAAGCGTGAGCTATGATACCCAGCTAATAAGCAAGTTTAACTCCCCTTTGTCATGAAACCTAACATATTCACAGATTCCAGGGATTAATATGTGGACATCTTTGGGCAGCCATTTTTTTGTTCTGCCCAGCATGAGGAGTTTAGATGAAATTTGCCCTGTGTGAGGCAGGGGCTTATAAGATTCATAACATTGCCAGTGTCAGATCTTTGGCATGTATAGTCTGGAGTTTTCTGACAATCGGAACTTTCTAAAAGATATTTACCAAGACAGTTGTAGTTTGTGGACTCCAGCAGCTGATAAAAATCACAAATCCTGTTTTCATTCTATTCTTTTTTAGACCTTTTGAACTTTGCAAGGTGGTTTCATAAAATATTGAGTCGATTCCTAAAGGACCAAATGTAGTCAATACCCAGGGTTTGTTGATTTTGCCCACTGCAAAATAACCTCAAGTTGGAATCTCTCCACATTCACATTTGTGAGTCTATGAGGATTGCCAGCTTGTCTTAAGGAACTGTGCTCACTCCCTGCCCAGCTGTGCAATACCCAGAACTCTGAAGAAACAACAAGGCTGGGCTCGTCGCAGACCTGTCTGAATGGGTGTGAGACAACAGGTGGAACCATGGTGAAATGGAGAGCACATGAAAATATTTCAAGCAAGCATTATTTTAAGAAATAATAACAACTATGCTCAACCAAACAAAAGCAACTGCAGGTCAGAGTTAGCCTCCAGGCTATGTGGTAGCTCCTCCTCCTACCCGTTGCTTCTATTCCGAAACCAGCTCCGACACCTAAACTCAAGAGGACTCCACTACTTTGCTTCTAGACCTCACCTTATTTGCCCTCTCAATTCTATAGGGCAGACTGTCCTTAAAGACTCTGCAATCCCACCTTGGTCTTTATTTATGTACTGGATCTCTCTCGTGCTAGCTTGGCTTTTGACACATTGCTGTCTACACCTGAACTTTTGTGCTTCACTCCTCAGTCTTGGCAGCAGGCCCATGACCCCATGTGGCCCCTTGCTATGCACATGACGTGCTGCTGTAGGTGCAGGGAGCTGGAAAAAGCCTGGTTGGAGGCTCAGATGGCATCTAGCTGACATTCCATTCTTCAAGCACAAAATATCTGTCTTGGCCAGGCAATTTCAGACTGGCCTACAGAATTCTAATGGGAAATATGTTTTCTAAGCATCAGCCAATAAAAGCTATGTACAAAACAGAAGAAAAACCATCAGACTATGGCAGGAAACTTGGATTCTATTCCAAACCCTCTTGCAGATTGGCTGGGTAACCCTAGGAAAGTTCCTCACTTCCAAAAAAATTGATCTGTTTCCTCACGAGTAAAATGAGGAAGGTTGGGAAATTGTTTCCTGGTTTCATGGACCCAACACTAAGTAACGTAAAATTAAAGCAAGGTAATATCTTAACGTACTCAGGCAGTGTGTTGTAATTCTGTAATTTCTAGTACTTCTCCATGAGTTTCCATCTCACCTCCATTCAGGGGGACTGGTTTTTAAATGTGACTCTGACACATTACATACATACATAGATACATGCATACATACATATGTGTGTATAATCTATTCTGAAATCTCTTAAAGTAGATTATAGAAAATCTGTTCTGAAATCTCTTAAAGTAGATTGTAGATATTACTACTATACAACATAATATATAATGCTACTATACAATATAATTTGTATTATATATGTAATAATATATGGTGGGATCTTCTCACCTCTGCATCCTGAGTAGCTGGGACTATAGGTGTGCGCCACTATAGATGGTGTAGTATAATATGTAATATATACATATCCTATGATTACATCATATAAAATGTTTACATCATATAATATGTATATATTACACCACCACAGAGAAAAGTTGTAACATGATGGAGGTGAATTACTTATATTAGGAATCCCTAAGAAGGATTCTCAATCCCTGGATGAATAAGAGACGTTCTGGAATATATCTACTTTAGAACGTTTTAGGAAGTTGCAGAACAGATTCTACTTTCTGGAATGCCAGACTGGCACTTTTTCAACACAGGGTATTTAAAACACATATGATATCTGTTTTTCATCCTTTAGAATTCTAAGCCAACTCCTTTTTGGAACAGAGTTGAGGTGTGGTAAGGATAGGTACCCTTTACACATTGTGTCAAAGATTCTATTGTTTTTCAAGGAATCCCACACAATACTTCTGGATGAAAGTTTCTGAACTATTTAAACAGAGCTGATAATTCCACTCTTTGTATTATTGCTGTATTTAGTACCTACCGCCTCTATTATGATATGGATCACATTTATATTGTACTTAGTTGTTTAGACCTCTGCATTTCCCACTTATCTGTGATCTCTTTGAGGATATTCATTAAATTTTATCCTTCTTTGTATCCCCAGCACCCAGTGGAGTACCGGGCACATAGAAGCCATTCCACAGTGGTTAGTGAACAAATGACTTAATTATTGGTTAAGAAAAGTTACCTGCACTCTAAGCTACTTGAAGCATTTCTATTATTTTCTGATTTTATAGCACAGAATGAGCAGTAGAAGAATACAGCTATTAGCTAACACATTTTGTATTATTTGGTAGTCACATAACAGAAATAATTCCTTTATATTTGGAGGATGTATGTTCCAATTTCATTTGAACATGTGAAACCATTTCTGAGCGTCCTTTAAAAATAAGGTCCTAAAGTTGAAGTACCATGCTTTTGAAACTGCCTTTCTATGGGCATTAAACCTGCAGAGCTGCATTTAAAATCTTATGAAGTTAATGTTTTTGCTGCTGACTGAATTCTGTAAGTCACTCACAGGAAAATATCTATCATTTTGGAATCATGTACATTAGCAATACCTGGTACCTGGATCTTTGATTTTGTTTGGCAACTGTGCACATTTCTTCTGAATTCAAAGGAGCAGAGTGGATAGGTTGTTTGTAAGATTTGCAAACATCCAAATTTAAGGATAGAAAAGAGGAGCAGGGAGCAGGTGAGGAGGCTAGGGCAGAATTCCAGAGGAGGGGCCTCAGAGGCTGGGGTGGGGCAACAGCAAGGTGGTAGAGAAGGGAAACACCGGGAATATACTGTGAAGCGAGGACTGACAGGACTTGCTGATGGATTGGATGTAGGATATGAGAAAGAGAGGTAAATCTGAATCCAAGGCGTTTGACCCAAGCAACTGGAAGAATGGAGATACCACTTCCTGGGATGGGAAAGACCACAGGAAAAGCAGGTAAACCCAGATCTAGACATGATTAATTTTCCTGTTAAGCAACCAAATGGAGATATTGAGTAGGCAGTTGGAATTCAGGAGATAGGTTGAGGCCAAAGTTATAATTTTGGGAAAAACATTAGAATACATTGGATATTTAAAGCCTCAAGGATGGATAAGATAAATAAAAGAATGCATATAGACAGAAAGAGAAGACGTTGAAGGATTGAGTGCCGGGTCTCCAAGATCTAGCAGTCAGAAGATGAGGAATCAGTGTAGCTATCTGAGAACTAGTTACCAAAAATGCCAGAGGAAAACCAAGAAAGTGTGTATCCTTGAAGCCAAGTGAAGAAAAGTAAAGAAGAATGATCAGTTGTCTCAAATACTGCTCATAAGGCAAGAAAGATCATGGGCCACAGCAATATGGAAGTCATTGGCAACCCTGACAAGAACAGTCTCACTAGGTTCTGGGGGCAAAAGCCTGATTGGAGTGGACTCAATAAAGGGTGAAGAGAAGTAGAAAGCAGGGAATAGAAAATCTCTGAAATGCAATTTTGCTATAAAAGCCACAATCTCTTAGATGACGGCCCCCAAAGAATCTTTGGATAGAATTCAGAGAGCTCAGGGATTTTGGTGGGAAAAAAATTACCTCTTTATTTGACTCCTCTCTAATGTAGCATTTTCTTCAGCTAATAATATAATAGCAGCATCTGTTACTTTGTAGCCTACAGAAATTGTGGATATTTTCATATTACATTATAGTTGATACAAATATCTCAAAACATCATGCTCATTACTATTTCAAATTTACAGTAATTACTGTACCCATCAGTAGGTCTCATGTGACTGTACTCTTCTGTGCTACACGTGCTCCAATGGAAGGAAACTACTTATACTGATGAACAACACTGGTTTATACTGATGAACAACTGGTGAACAGCACTGGAATCAGACACCTTCATTTAAATCCTTGACTGCTACTTACTAACTTTGCCGTTGGGTGTCTAATTCTCTAAGTCTCAGTTTCTTCATTTGTAACATGCTACCATATCACAACAGTGGAAAGTTATTTTGATCAGTACATTCCAATGTCCTGTGTTTCTTTTTTAGTCTTATATTTCATTTTAAGCACTTTAAAGCATTATTTTGAGAAGGAGTCCATGGCTTCACCAGACCATTAAAGGCCTTTATGGCAAAAAAAAGTTAGGAATATTTTGGGAAATGTTTCTAAAAATGTAAGGCAGAAGCAGATAGGAGAAGGAGAAAGAAACAGCCACAGAGGATTTTCTAACAAAGGAGAAATAAAAGAATATTTGTATTGCAGATGAGAATGATTCAGTAGAGAGAGGGCAAGTTGGTGATGCAGGAATAGGGAAAACTGCTAAAGCAATGCGCTTGAGTAGGCACAAGGAGATGAATCTAACATAAAAGGGAAGAGGCTGGGCTAAGATAGGAATGTGGGCCACTCATGCACAGTTATAGGAAAGAACACAGAGAATAACAGGCAGAGTCACTCTCTGGGAAGATGTGGTGATAAGACCCTCTGTGGGCTCTATTCTAATTGTTCCTATCTTCTCATTAAAATAAGAAGCAAGGTCATCAGCTGAGAGTGAGGATGGGGGAAGAGGTGCTGGAGTTTGGGGAGAGAGCAGAAGGTACGAATGAACTGGCTGTCTAGAAAAGTAGGACAGTGAATGGGCTGGTGAGGGGTAACACAATTGGTGAACAGCACTGGAAACTCACTTGAGATGAATGATCACGAACTGCAGGTGAGTCAGCGTGACTGTGCTTTACCCTAGTCTTATCCAGCTGCAGTGACTCAGGTGCTGAGTAGGCGGAGGGTTGGATATAACCAGGGTTGTGCAAGTGAAGACAAAGCAAGAAAACAGCAAGATTGCAAAGAGCAGCCGATGGGCTGGAAAATAAAAAGCTCTGGCACAGTAGCGGTGAGCTTGACCAAACAGATTTATTTCCGCTTTCTGCCTTTCCCCTCGCTCCTGCTTTCTTGAGAGTCAAACATAAGAAAAAGGAAAATATTTGGGCAGGCAGCAACAGAAACGGAAAGGCCACAGAATGGAGAGGCAGGAGGGAGCTGTGAGTAAGCACAAGCTGGAGCTGGGTATGCAGCAGCAGAAGCAGCAGCAGACTTGGTCATGCGAAGGACTGCACATCAGAGAGAAGCTCCATCAGCTTGTGCTGCTCAGGGCATGGCAGAAGAACCTGCTTCCTGGGGCTGCTTTGAACTCTTAGGATGAACAGCAATCTCTCTATTAAAGTGTATAAAGCAAATGATAGCCATGTATTGCCTAATTTTAAAAGAATACCTTTCTATTAGTGAATGACTGTTGACTTACAAACAGGAGCTTTTGACCAGTTTGATGCTCCCTTTTACAGCACTTTCTACATTTTGTGTTAAATTGTAGATACTTGCATACTAGTCTAAATAGAAGTGTCTGAATAACTGTAATGTAACAGAACCAAAAGCAGCCCCAAGAAGGCAAGAGCCATGCCTCATTTATTCCTGTGCCTCCTAGGACATCCCTTTGTGTTTGGTTGGCAGTCCACAAAGGACAGGTGTGATAACTCTCAGGGGTTTACACCCTGATTATATCTCACTCATTTCTACCTCCTTGAGAAACCTAGTTGGTCAGAAAGGTAGCTGGAAAATCAAGTTGTGGATATGCAATCTCTGTGCTTCATTTGGTAAATAATTCCAAACAAACAAATGAACAAAAAGGCTGAGCACAGGGACTCATGCTTGTAATTCTAGCACTTTGAGAGGCCGAAGCAGGTGCATCATTTTGAGCTCAGGAATTTGAGACCAGCTTGGGCAACATGGTATCCAGTTGTCATCTCTACAAAATACAAAAATTAGCAGAGCATGGTGGTGCCTGTGGTTCCAGCTGAGGCTTGAGGATAGCTTGAACCTGGGAGGCAGAGGTTGCAATGAGCTGAGATCATGCTACTGCACTCCAGCCTGGGTGAAAGAGTGAGACGCTGTCTCAAAAAAAAAAAAAAAAAAAAAAAAGTGATACAAATGGACTCACTCACGACACTGTCTGAACTCAATAAACAGTTTCTTCACTTTCTGCCTCTTTTCAGCAAGCTGGCTCTGGGTTCTAACTCCTGGAGAGTCTGCTGAAGGTATCGCATCCCAACCCAGAGCTTTGGCTACCTACCGTCATTCCATCTAAAGGCTGAAAACCCATCACAGTGCTTACATAATTCTACTCAGTCCTCCTTCTACTCAGGGAGAAGCAAGGAGAGTTGGAACCAAGAGGAGACAGTATCCTCTAACTTCCAGAAGAACGGGAAAAGTATTTGTAAATTCCAAAAAAAAGCACTTATATGAGTACATTTCAAACATTTTTTACTACCACTTACAGTGAGAAATTTTACCCTATGACCCAGTAAATGCACACACATACATAAAACTAAAAGGTAAGACTCATAACTCTTACTATATGTAATGCTCTCTAATATTTTTCAATTTTACTTTTACCTCACTTTTTAATAATTCTGGTCATAATATACTAGAAGGCTTTAATGGCCCACAAATGGGTTCTGACCTGCAGTTTGAAATCATTAGTCTATGTGAATTAGAAAACAAAAGACATTGTCTTTGTTCTGTAATAGCACACAAAGTTCATCGACATGAAAAATTATTCTCCATAGATGAAAAGAGGGGCAACAATTACCATTATTTGCAGATAATATGACTATATACCTGGGAATTCCAAGAGCGTCAACTAAGAAAACTGATTAAGAATTGCATAAATTGTTGATTACTACATTTATATGTTAAAACTAATAGTTTTCCTTTATCCAACTAATAACCTGACAGAGGACAAAGAGAAAAAAAAACAACCACCATTTAGGATAAAAACAAAATAGGTAGAATACTTGGGGAGAAATTTCCAGGCTCTATATGAAGAAAAACAAATCTCTCTCCTGATAATAATCAAAGAACTGAATAGAAGGTCATACTTTGTTCTAGGGTGAGAGGACTCAGTATTATGAAGATATAATCTTTCCCATATTAAATTTAAAATAATCATAATCAAAATACAAACAGGATTTGGGGAAAATTTTCACAAAATCGTACCCACATTTATACAGAAAAATAAATTTGTGATAAAGACCAGGAAAACTGTCAGGAAAGAATAATTGAATGGGAGCATTAACCTTGCCACATATAAAAATGTATTATAAAATTACAGTAATTGAAACAGTTTAATATTAACCCAGAAACAGACAAAATAACCAGAAACACAGTTCAGAGAAAGTTCTGCATGTCATATATGGGTATTTTAAATATGGTAAATGAAGTTCTTCAAAACTGGAGTGGGGCAAGGAGATGATAGATTAACTAATGACAGATGTTGGAAAAGCTGGCTGGCTTTGGGGGCAAAAAAGTTAGGGTGGATTCCTACTTTGTTATTCTCCTAAAGAATTAAAGGGTAAGAAAATTAAACTAAAATAGTGTCAGAATAAAGTGTATAAACCTTTAAATTTTTGACATGGGGAGTATTAAAGCATGATCCAAATCCTTGAAGTCATAAAAATCATGAATGAATTTGTCAATATAAAATTTGACACACATGACTGCACAAAAATAGTTGTGTAAGGATGTTATTTGCAATATGGGTTGTAATTGCAAAACACTGAGAACTGCATACGTGTTCATTAGTAGGGGACTGGTGAAACAAATACTATGACACAACCCAGCAGAGGATTCCTAGGCAGAAAAGAATGGGGTAGATCTAGATGTACTGATATGGAAATGTGTTAAAGGTAATATTGTTTAGTGAAAAGGAAACATTCCAAAACACTCTATACTCCTTTATTTTTAAAATCCATTTATTTTTACATATATATGTATATATACATGCATATCTTTACATATAGTATATATGTATGTAATATTTATATTATAGTTCATTGTGGAATATATGTAGCATAATATTCTATTTAATATTCTACAACACACATTTGCTCACTTAACAATACATTATGAAGATAGGAAGTGGTTGTTATCAACTACTTACGGGAATTACAATTATGAAACTCTAGATCTTTACTTGATAGTTTATATCCTTCTATACTGTTTGAAGTTTGTTTTTATCATGATCTTTAAAAAAGTAGAAAATACAAAACATGCCAGTACCATATCCAAATAAGGCATACTCCCTCTCCCCCTATTTTCTGTTCTTCATCAGTTAAAATATATAGAAACTCATTTCCTGTGGTTGAATTCTCAGGTTATTCCAGGTCACTGCAGTATACTAGCTGGCTATTGACCAAGAATTGCTAAGGAATCTGTCCTGTGCTTGCTCCAAAAATAGAACCAGTTTGTATGAGTAATGCTAACTAGTGACTGGAATACAGTATCTGGAAGCCTATTACTGATATTTCTATAGACAAACTAAGCCCTGAAGTTGCCCTAAAGTGACAACATTCATTTAAGCTTAGCTTTAAAGTCCAGGTTCCCTTTACTGTGTTCTAATTATTTTTCCTGAAGAGCATGCTTGTCCAGTCTAGTTGGCAACAACATGTGTAGTATGTGACACATAAAGGCTTATTTTCAGGCTCACAAAAGGAACGTGGCAATACCAAATTAGTGAAATTCAGGCATTATTAAATTATAGGCTCAAAGAAGCCCCCAAAGCACATTTGGAAGCTCCCCCTTGGTCTCAGAAACTCTGTCATTTTTCTAAATGAAGGCATAAGGCAAAAAGTGGCAATGGCTGAGTGACCTCTTTCATCACTCTATGAAATCCTTCCAGATATTCCTGTAACTGTTAAGAACTGATATTTCAGGGGTTTTTTTCTTTAAAAATAATAACGGTTCAAGTTGCATGTGAGCAAACAAAAAGATGAGTTCCACCTCTTCTCAACATTTCATACAGCTCAAAATAGAAAAATTACTAAATTTCCATTAGTAACTGAATGACTGGAAAACTATAGTAGACCAGTATATGATGCAACTATTAAAAAGAGAGATAACTCTCCCTCTATTGACCTGGAAGCAAGCAAAGTATGAATATGACACAATATCATTTTCTATAAAAATAAACAACCAAAAATATGACAAGAGGTATTTGCACACAATTGAACATGAAGAAATATAGGGAAGGAGAGACACCAGGCTGTTAATGTTGACTTTAATATTGGGGAAGATAAAATATGGAAGGAAGCTAGGAAGACATGGCTAACTTTCGCTTTTATGTATCACTGAGTTGTTACAATAAGCACACAAAATATAAAAACATTTTAAATCATTTTTATAAATTGTAATAAAAAAGTATCATATTTATAACTATGACTAAAATTAAAAATCATAAAATAAGAATATTTTAAAATACAACTGAAATTAAAAATTATAAAATAAGAGTGGGGGAACTTCTAAAAGCCTGTAAAATGGGCCACTGAGAAAGTAACACATCTTGGAAGAAAGAATCTGTGCCAGGATGACCAATTTTTACCAGATCTGAAGGCTACAGATGAAACATGACCCATAAACTCTGAAATATCCAATTAATGGCAGCCCATAAACCCACAAGAGGGAAGGAACTTCACCAGTGGAGCTCAAGGTTACAGGCAATGCTAGAGAACACGTATCTGATATGAGTTGAATTATGTCCCCTGAAGAAGATATGCTGAAGTCCTAACCTCCAGTATCTCAGATGTGATCTGATTTGGAAACAGGCTCTCTATAAAGGTAATCCGTGTTGAAATGCGGTCATTGGGGTGGGCTCTAAACCAGTATGACTAATGTCTATAAAAAGGGGAAATTTGACCAGCCTGGACAACATGACAAAACTGTCTCTTCTAAAAATACAAAAATTAGCTGGGCATGGTGGTGTGCAACTGTAATCTCAGCTACTTGGGAGGCTGAGGCACAAGAATCGCTTGAACCTGGGAGGCAGAGGTTGCAGTGTGGGGTGGGAGAATTTGGGCACAGGGACAGACATTAGAGGGAAGAGAATGTAAAGAGGCACAGAAAGATCATCAATATGCTGCTACAAGCCAAGGAACAGCTGGGGTATGAGAAGCTGTAAGAGCAAAGGCAGGCGCCTTCTCTTGCAGGCTTGAGAAGGAACATGGGCCTGCCAACAACCTTGATTTTGGACTTGGAGCTTTCAGAACTGTGACACAACAAATTTCTGTTTTCAGAACCACCCAGTTGGTGGTACTTTGTTATTAGCTCCAAGAAACTAATACATTAGATTGGCGCAAAAGTCATTGCAGTTTTTGCCATTTAAAAAAATGGCAAAAACTGCAATGACTTTTGCGCCAATCTAACAGTATTCAATAAGATAAACTGGAAGTCTGTGTCTTGATGTTAGCCTTATTAAATATTTTACATAATTTAGCATGTTATTAACAGGATATTCTCTGCTTGTTCTGTGGACACATGCTCTCTCTTTAAAAGACAGTAAGGCATCTTGACCATGTCTCACTTTATAATGATAGCTAGTATTTTCATTATTTACTAAATAGTCAACATTGCACTGTACATGCATTATTTTATATACGCCACACCACAACCCTCGAGGATGTTGGTTTTATTGAAACTGTCATCCCCCTTGTGACAGATAGAAAACCTGTGGCTCAAAAAGACCAACCAATGTACTCAAGATCACATAAGTAGAAGCCAGGACTCAAAGCTGGGTCTGAGCAACATCAAGTCTTCCGTGTGAACCGCCAGACCCCACTGCTTCTACACAGGCTTCCTCTCACAGGCCCAGAATGTGGTGATGTGGTCGGTAAAGCAGAGCTTTGCGATACTTTCATTCTTTAATCAAGTTCTACTGGCACTTGAAATCAAATTCTATATATTTTGAGCTTTTTTAAAAAAAATTCTAGAGTCACCACTAAAGCAACTATTAAAGCAATTTTTAAAATGATAGGTAAGATTTTTCTAAGGCAATTATTCCTAAGACATAGCAACTCAATATATAAAATTTCAACGATCAAACTCATTAAAGCAGAAACTGCTATGGAATGTGAAATCTGCAGTCTCATGGCTAGAATCAGAAGCCCTGAGGAGGACAACACCCTGGCAACACTCCTGTCCTATTCTGAAGAGAGTTATAAGGTACCTGAGAAGGAAGGAAGAGCTCAACTATATAAAAGTTTGCAAATTGCAAGAGAAAAAAATTTTCTGGCCCTGAGGGAAAGACCAGCTAGCTGCTTTGTAGGTTGAATAATCTCCACCAGTGTGATCACAGGGGACAAAAGGGAAAGGGAGTGTTACCTATGTGAAACCAAGACACTATTCTGCTCTCTTCCTATGTCATGTAAACTTTATAAATTTGGGAAATGTAAAAATGTCCAAGGAAGTGAATGTCACTGCTCGGTTAGATTTAGAGGCCAGTGAGAGTTCAGGGAAGGCTATGCCTACAGATACACATCCAGTTGGATACACAGGTGACGTGGGAAAAGTACGGCAGAGTGCTTTATTTTTCAGCCAACCACCTACCAGATACTGTTCTAGGTGCTTAACAGCATTGTCTCATTTGTCTCATTCCATGTTACAGAAGTTCAAAGACATAAGCAACTCAGCTAAAGTCCAGAACTGAAGAATGACAGACGTGAGACTAAATTAAAATCCTTATTTACAGGATAGGCACGGTGGCTCACGTCTGTAATCCCAGCACTTTGGGAGGCGGAGGCGAGTAGATCACAAGGTCAAGAGATCGAGGCCATCCTGGCCAACATGGTGAAACCCCATCTCTACTAAAAACACAAAAATTAGCTGGGCGTGCTGGCACATGCAGTCCCAGCTACTCAGGAGGCTGAAGCAGGAGGATCACTTGAACCAGGAGGTGGAGGTTGCAGTGAGTTGAGATTGTGCAACTGCACTCCAGCCTGGTGACAAAGTGACTCTGTCTCAAAAAAAAAAAAAAAAAATTCCGTATTTACTGTTTCTATGATCCACCTTCCATATAGAAATGCAGTAATACACGTTAACTGTTGATTAATTCATGTTATGACTAAACACATACATCCACTGTGAATATGCCACACATATTTGCTCCATGCTTTCTAAGTAAAGGTAGCAGTAATGCATTCCTTTGTATAATTAATACGGAGATCTGTGTACCTTCCTAGAACTCACCTGGAACATCACAAGTGAGTTTGTTGATTGGCTGATTAACTAAGGTAGGATTCTTAGAATCATTAGTACTTCAAAATAATGTCATCAATCATTATTTGCATAGCATTATATAGCTTGAAACAAGGCTTTCTTGTGCAGATGGAAGAAAACTTAAACTGAAGAGTGACAGGTTTTGGAATCAGAGACATTGATTTAAATCCTTGACTGCTACTTACTAACTTTGCCTTTGGATATCTAACTAATTCTCTAAGTCTTAGTTTCAATTGTAACAAGGCAACTCTTATTACATGTATATACCACAAAGGATTTCTGGAGTTAAAGTGAGACAATGTATCAAAGCCCTTAGCATGAGGCCAAATTAATGAAAATTATCATGTTGTCTCTGAATATGTGAAATTTAGGCTTTGATTTTTAGTCTGTGTAGACTTTCCTATTTTTAATACAAGAACAGCCTAACTACAACCTGGTTACCTGAACCTAGCGAAGGACGCTGTGTTACTATTAGTAAACTTTTAGAAGCAATCATTACAGTAGTTATAGACAAATCCATATGTGGACAGAAATCCACTTTACTTGAATGCAGATGCTGAATTCACTCAAAAAAAATTCAAGTTATTCTATAGTTATAGTCTACAAATTATCAAAACATGATGTCAATGTAAACATGAAACTTCTGATAACATTTGAAGAAATAGTATTGATATTTGTCAATACTATTATCAATACTTTATCAATAGTATTGATATTCTATTAGATATTCTTCAAGGGAGGATGTGTTTTTTCATTCAACTTATGTATCAACTGTTCAAAAAGCTTTCCCTTCAAAGAATATGAAATGCCTAGACAAAGAAGATCCAGATCGCTTTCCAAAAGACTGTAAATCCTTTTGTTATAATTTTCATTATAACAGAATCTACCCAGTCTTCAAATTCCCAAACTAGTATAGATTTAGTTTTCAGGTGCTGGTAAATGAAAGAAGTCTTAAACCAGCTCTCAAAAACAAAACTAACAAATAAAACTATATCAACTTTAAGATTCCCAAGATTTGGTCAACAAAGCAATTCCGTCTATAACAAATTTAAGTTGTAAAGTGCAATTCATAGATTTTTCTACATGGTTTGAAACAGAAATGTAAACAGCTTTTGCAGAACACAGAGTCTCAGAAAGCCCACATTAATTTCCTAAGGAGCAGAAATTCAAACAGCCAGCAGATATAATCCTTGACTGGAGAATTCTGGTGAGCAGCCAACTCTGTTTATTACACAGAGAACTGTGACTTTTTTGCAAGGAAAAGTCATGTTTAGGCTCCCATGAACATCCAGAGATAGCACATTCTGCTTTTGCCACTTCTTTAGGGAATCTCAGTCAAAGGCCTTGGCCAAAGAAGCATGAAATGGTAGTCAGACCTTCAAAGAAATTTTGTGCAAATAACTTTGCTTAAATTGTTCCCACCCTACAAAGAATAGTAAAAGGCTATGTCATGTTGTGGAAATGATTGCTCAAAATGAATCATGTTGTTTAATTTCAGCTCTGTGTATTAACGTGTTCTGTGCCTTGGATGTCCTGTGGTATTTAATTCCTTGGTCATTTGCTTATCAACTGCTTCCTTCGGGGATAAAAGGCAGCCTTGAAGGAAGCACTTCTACAAAGGTGAAAGTCCCCTCCTCCTTTCACCTTTCTGTCCCAGTAATATGTGGTTGGGAATGCCCTAGGTCCTGGACCACCTCTCATTAGAAAAACAAAATGCCTATTACATCATGAGTAAAAATGAGAGTCTCTCCCTACAGACCACTTGATTCTGTCTAACATGAACCAGAACTGCCACTACGAACTTCGAAAAGCCCTCGTATGTTTCAAGATTATAAATGCTCTCTGGGCTCTCAAAGCATAAAGCATTGAAGATGCTCTAGTTAATTTATGGAGGCTATTTCATGAGAATGTATTTGGTATATTTATACGTCCCACTGAATAAGTTTTCTTTGTAGGAATCAGAGAGGTCTTCTCAGAGGAGACATGCAGTAGTCATGAAAAAGGTACAAATTACCTTTCAACCCACTTTCAGCAACAAGTAAGTACCACTCCACACTCATTGTTTTCTCATCCGAAACCACTGAAATTAACACATTTCGCTGAATTTCTGTCCAAGCAGGCCTTGTAAGTGGCTGGGTGAAATAACTTTCTGTATGCCAGGAAGCCTCTTCTTTCCAATTCCCCTCTCCACCACATCTCTTTCTGCCAGTCCCAGGGTCAAGCTCTATCATCGGTGAAATACTCTTTTTAAGTGTTAGAGTTTCATTTAATGCTGCCTTACACTATGAAAATGCAAAGAAATCTGGGAGAGGTATTATATTAAGCCTTTTTTCAGTTATCAACTCAGAGATTACTTCTCAGCTACCTGGAGAAAAAGGGAGGGATCTGAGAGGTCAAGGCCTCCCAAACAGAAGGAAACCTTTCTTAGTTTATTTATATTTGATATGTGCTTCTCCATATTATGGATAAACAGGACATTTTGGAATGGTACCAGCTCAAAAAGCAGAGAAAAAACTAGCAAGGTTTCTAAGGAACCTGTGAATCATATCTGCATCTACAGTCTGGGGAATGTCTTGCTGGGGGTCATTCATGCTCCCCTTTTCTGTAGATAGTGGATATGTGGTGACTTCCAGAATTTGCAATGGAACAGCGAAATCTTATGCCATGGTGCTATATTTAATGGCTGCTAAATGACCACCAATGTAATGGTCAATTTCCAAAGTCTGACACACGATTACCTAGTTTCAAGGTTGCAGGGCACTTTAGAGAGCATCTAGTTCATTTGCCAATTAAAGAACTGAATTCCATCTATATAATAAATGCCAAGTCAGCTTCTAGCTTTTGCTGGAACATCTGCAGCTCTGGGAACTCACCTACTCCATTTTCAGAAAGTTCTGAAGTTTAAATTCTTATATTTTATAAAAATCTGCCTAAGACTTCTATCCATTGGTCCTAACCCAATACCTTGAGTTCCCACCCAATAAGCTAAACATCCTTTACACATGACAATTATTCAAACAGCTGAAGACAGCTGTCATGCCCCCTGAGTCTTTCATTCACCAGAAATGGTGAATAATAAACACACTTCTTTTGACTTAAAGAAACTATAGCACATTCTCAGCAACTGCTAATTACTAAAGAGAATAAAAATCTTGCCAGAGGTCTTCTCTCAAAATGTAATGTGCTAATACGGCCGCCTGACCAACCGTGTCAACTTTGTCTAGCAGACATGGGCATATATAGCATGTATCTGCCTATCTGAAAAGGGTCCATGCAAAATAAATGAAAATGGCCAAGGACTTTCCTTGAACAAATGACAAGGTCTGGAAGTCTCCAGACAAGGCATCACCCATGACCATTTCTGTGATCTCCCTGTGTCTCTGGGCTGTGCTCTTCTCTCTGGCAGATGAGGAAATTGCATCCATAGTTATGGACACTGCATGCTAGAATGAGCCCACCAAAGTGACTACCCATGACCCAACAATTTGCTGAGTGCCTTCCAAACTGCTCCATGTGAATATCCCTCTCTCTGCAGTGATCCAAAGCAATTATTTACTAGTACCCCACAATACCGAAAAAACTGTTAAGTCTAAACAATGGTGAAATTCACCCTGTTATAAAAGTTCTTTGGGAAAGCAAAAACAAAAGCTATACAAATGGAAGGAATTAAGAAGCAAATAAGGAAAAAGAATTATTTCATACTTCTTAAAGCAAGCAAATAAACAACAAGAAAAAAAAAAAAAAACCCTAGCCTCTTGGGCTTTTTAAAGAGCCAGGCTGAGAAGTATATCAAATTTTATATCCAAAAATCTGCCTAACTTGAAATTTTACTCTTGTTAGTTTTGAAATCAATCTAAAAAAATTGTTCCAGCCTAATAAAATTTGCCCAAATAATGATTCTGGGTTGATCTACATGGTTGGCAGTGTTAACACAAATATATATGCACAAGCAAAAAGCAGATTAATAATAATGGAATCAAGTTTTCCTAAGAGGCACGGCTCTTTCTAGTTAATGTGACATTTATAAACAAATCATGTTCTGAGTCCTTACTCTATATGCTGACATGAGGTACAAGGTGCTAATCTCAAACCAAACAGCATGACGCAGGAGCCTTCTTGAGTCTCTAGAATCTCCCCCAAAGAGGAACCTCTGATTCAGTAGGATTTATACAGAAAATGGGTAAGTGGGTAAGAAGAAAGAAATGCCATTAGCAAAGGTAAAAAGGCAGGAAAGGGTTAAGTGTTGAGGAAATAGAAAATTGTTCCTAAAACTGCTTCTCCGAATCAGGATTCTGGATTTGGAAGCTGTATTTTTAACCCTTTATAGCTTGTGCAAATCCGAGGGCCAGTAGTTTCTTCAGGATATCCAAAGACTTGGGAAGTACAGGATTGAATTTAAGTCTCAGGTTCAACATATGCTAACAGTTGGGCTTTGGGCAAGAAATATGTCCTGGCTGAGCTTCAATTTCTTCATGTATAAAATGGGGGTAATACTACCACCACTTGACTCACTGAATCTTTGAGGTGGAGATCTTTTGTCAACTATAGAGCATTAAGGAATGCAAGGGAGGTTATGTGATATTAACTGTCTATAGCGGGCAGAAATACCTTTGCCAAATGGTGGTGTAAAAAGGATTTGGAAGAGAGATGCATGAATATATTGTCGCCAGGGTGGTAGTGCTGTTCTTTTAGGCAGTCCAAACGGACTGGGAAAACAGCTGAAACAGAGGATCTCTTGTCCAAGTCAGTCCTGGTCTGGCTGGGTTCATTTTTAACATTTCCTTGGAGGTAGTAAATGGGAATGTACCCTCTAAGTGCTACCTGCTCATCCGGAAGAACTCTCTGTCTCTGTAACACAGGAGTGTCTAATACTTTCAGAATAAGGCTTCCTAGAGTCTACAACTAGAGTTTCCAAAAGTAAAAAACTGGCTACGTTTATCATTTCAAAGGATCTGGGTAATTAGTCATTAGTTATTAATTAGTCACAGTATGCTACGGAGGAACCATCAGGTAATTGTTAGCAAATGCCTATTTGAGCATCTACTGCATGCCCAGTTCAGTTCTGGGTGCCTCATGTTAGGAAGAGCCCCCCAAACTGGGAAAGCCTCCAGAAAATAGCCGGGAGGGTAAAGGATTTTTGATGATCATTTGAAGAAACTGATTATGCATCATTTGGAGAAGACAACATATGATAGCTATGTGCAAATATTCAGAGGCTAGCAGATGAAAAAATGACAGAACAAAGGCCGATGAACAATTATTATAGAGACTCCAATTTTATCTACATTCAAGAATGAACTTTCTGACAAAATGTGTAAATGAAATATGTTTCCATAAGTTGCCTGTCATTGGAGGTGTTAAAAATTGCCCCGAATGATGGTTCGTGTGGAATATTGATTATCGAATACAAGATTATACTTTCTTTGTTTCTTTTTTTTTTTTTTTTTTTTGGTAGAGACAGGGTCTCATTCTGTTGCCCAGGCTGGAGTGCAATGGAATGATCACGGCTCACTACAGCTTCGAACACCTGGACTCAAGTTATTCTCCTGCCTCAGTCTCCTGAGTAGCTGAGATGAAACAACAAGTATGTGCCACCATGCCTGGCTAGTTTTTTTAAACTTTTTTTTGTAGAGATAGGATTTCACTTTGTTGCCCAGGCTGGTCTCAAATTCCTGGCCTCCAGTGATCTTCCCACCTTGGCCTCCCAAAGTGTTTGGATTACAGGCATGAGCCACCACATCTGGCTTGAGATTTTTTTTTGAGTTGGAAAAAAGCTCTGTTGCCAGGCTGGAGTGCAGTGGTGCAGTCTTGACTCACTTCTCTGCCTTCCAGGTTCAAGTGATTCCCTTGCCTCAGCCTTCCAAGTAGCTGGGACTACAGGTGCATGCCACCACGCCCAGCTAATTTTTTTTTTTTTTTTT
>PVKP010040241.1:0-19600 GCA_004027715.1 Plecturocebus donacophilus
ACACAAATACACAGGCTACTTGGGCCAAAAACCTGACTTTAGAAAAATGAAAAGGAAAGTGAGCATTGACCAGAGGGAGCCTGCTTCAAGCTTCCATTAGGCTGGGTCTGCCTAGGGCTATGAAGGTCAAAGCATTTATTTAAGTAATTTAGGATCGAGGCATGAAGAGCCTTTGAGCTGATGCTCTGACTGTCCAAACAACTAGTCCAGAAAATCACCTAACTCTTCATTTTTTATTGCAGACAAAATATGTGAGTTTGGAGGAAAAGTAATGCATCGCCAATGTGACCAGAATGGTGAGACACCAAGTTGACCCCAATATTTTGTTGCCACTCCTCTCTACTCTGGGAAAACAACATGTGATACCTGTCTTCCTGGAGCTCTAGGGCTGCCTCCCCGGTGGTCCTGCGAGCGTGAGCCCTCCTCTCTGCGGCCACCTGCACCAGGTCCAGCACGAAGGCACGTTGGCCTGTAAGAGAGGCAGCTCCACTCGGGGATTAGGAGTTTTGAGCTCCCACACCGATGGGCCACGCTTTCCACGGCGATTCACACCTCTTATAGTTCACGCCTCCTCGAGGGTCCTCCTGTCTTCCTGGAGCTGTTTAGAGGTGAACTGAAGCCACACACCAAGCGCCTGTAGCCCTGGACCTGCAGGGAGCTGTCCACGGAGGCCGCTTTCTTCTTCTTCCAGGACTCACAGGCGCTGTGGATTTCTACATATTGTTCATGCCAATCGTAAGGTGAGCCATCTCACCAACAAGCATTCATCGAGTGCCTTCTATGACTCCCAGGCACTGCATGGTCCGCTGGGGCGACTACATTTGCTGTGCGCCAAGTTCATGGTCTGGTAGTGGGAGGAGAGATCATTAGGCAAAAGATGATGGCAAGAAAGCTGATGTCCAGCATTTTAGTCGTTAGCACCCTGCCTTCTCCTCTGCCTAAGAGCAATTTTCTTTCTCTAGAATTCACTTAAATCAGGCACACAAACCAAGCCTGACCTTCTTTGCGAATGATGCGGCCTTGTCATCTTTGCCTTGCCTCATGGAGTACACACGTGATAACTGCTGTACTTTCGTGTAGAGGCAGGTTTTGAAATACTTGAAGCTGGTGCCTTTTCTATGTGTGAAGTGCCATTGCTCATAGCACGACAAAGCTGCATAAATGAGTGAATGAAGGCATTGCTGGCTAACATTTTGGATCCTCTTTAACTGATGGTAAAAGCACAGTTCGAAATTATTATTTTCACCCATGACTTTATCTAATAGAAACCAAATTTTTGGTTTCTATTTTCTGAACAAGCAATATAGCCATTTGTTTTCTAATGGCAATTTAGCAATATAGCATCTTTAGCAATATAGACATTTATTTTCTAATCGTTTTGAAATTATGTATTTTCTGTATATGAATTTTACCTTGAAGAACTGAATATACTTCTACTGCAAGGGAAAGTTTATGATTTGCTTTACATGAATGAGGGCAGCTTTGTGGAGAGGAAGCAAAGTCTCACTGAGGCTCTAAGACTGGCTCCATGATCTATAAAGCTCTTTAGGTTCTGGGTTCTTTACAGGTAGAATGGAAGAAAAAAAGCCCCATTTGCCCAAACACCTCACACATTTCTCTAAGAATAATAAATTTAAAAAGGTGATAATGCTTTGAAGACAGTGAAGAACTGCCTAGCTATCAATTATTACTATTTGCCAATAAAATTCATGCAGAGAGCACATTCATCAATTGCATGCCATAGACACAGATTTTGGTTTTCTATATGTGAATGTGACCCTGCAATTGCATATTATTATTTCTGCTATAGAACTATGTTGTAAACCTGTGGTGTATGTATTCTAGAGGCAGAATTATTTCTGAGATAACCAACAGAACAATATATTCCAAAGACAATGTTAATAAGGACACATAATATTTTTAGAACAATGGAGCAACTCTTCTCATTTTTAAAGATGAGAAGAGCAAAATAAAATAAACAAAATAAAAATAAAATCATAAAAGCAAACTCTTTACTAGAGTTCTGTTTATCTAGCAACACATGCCAAGAGGAGCTATGTCCCTTGCATTCAGGGACCTCAACAGAGATGGCCTTTATTCCTACTTCTGGCTAATAGGAAGATGTCAACAAAATTGAATTTCAATTGGCTTTCCTTAGGTTAGCTACAAAAAAATGCATTCAACACAGACTGTAATACTTGAGCAACCATTCATTCAACAAATACTGACTGTCAAGCATATTCCAGCTTGAATTTGGGAACTAGGCATTCAAAAATAACATGCAGACAACCTTTACCCTCCAGAAAGTCTCTGTCTAACGTTGAAAGGATAATGAATAAGTTGTAAATGAATTGCAAAGGTGCAGGGCATGCAGCAGATATTCTGAACAAGCATGGAGAGAGGGGTGGGTGGGTACAACAAGAACAGTGTGGTTTGTGCTCCCCGAATCTTGCTAAAATCCTTCCAGGAAGGCAGATACCTCACCTGCAAAAGAAGGGAGGAGGCGATGTGTGGACCGAAGGAGCAGCATGCAGCAGGTCTGCAGGATGATCCCTGTTCAGAAGTGGGGCTGGAGCCGGAGAAGACCGGGGGAGCTGCCTTGTGGATGTGGCAAGGTTGCTATGCAGGCTGATGGAGCTGGAACATGACCCTGCCCCTTATTCTACCATGTTGGGAAAATGGGGCCACGGACAGACGGACTCACCCCTGAGATCTCACATTAGGAAACTAACTTCCTCTGGAGTCTGATGAATAGACGGATGTGCTAAATGAGGAGCACTAGGATCTGTTGTGATATCCCACACCGCAAAAGAGGGGTAAAGAGAGATCGGAGAGTCAGCAGGTGAGCACACACGTGCTCCAGACTGGACTGCCATGACCCAAAACCTGGCTCAACACTCCACAAGATCATAAGCAAGTTGTTAGAATGCTCTATGCCTCCATTTTCTCATCTGTAAAATGGGGATGACAATAGATATTGTCGTAATCCAATCAGTAATTTATTAACTGTCAGTTTTATAAATTAATTTGTAATTTGCTAAACAGTATGTAAATCAGTAAGTTAAAAAACAACAACAACAAAAGAAAAACTGTCGTCAATGTCTGAAACACCAGGTCCTTTTTATGGACTGAACTGTGTCACTTCCAAAATTTATATGTGGGAAGTCCTACACCGCAATGTATCTGAGTTGGGTGATTTAGGGAGGTGATTGAGGTTAGTTAAGCCAGAAGGTGGGGCCATAATCTGATAGAACAGGTGCTCTTATAAGAACAGAAAGAGACATCAGAGATCTCCGTCTCTCTCCTTGCACACCGGCAAATGGCCTTATGAGTTCACAGGGTGAAGGTGGCTGTCTGCAACCCAAAGGGAGGGCTGCACCAGGTATGAACTCCGACAGCATCTGGAGCATGGGTCTACTTGCTTCCAGACTGTGACACCCTGAGTCCCGCGGCTTCAGTCACCCAACCCTAGCATTCCAAGACAGCACCATCTACTCTTATTACTAAGAACAGAAATGAAGGCAGGCTGAGTTTGAAGAACGCCTTTCCGCTTCCAGCATTCAAGGATTTTCATGTCAAAGATCAGTGTTGTTGGAAACTGGTCCTACAGCTGTTTGACCGTCTATTAGTTATGCGACCTAAGGAAAGTCAATGGAGCTCTAGTCACCTACACTCATTAAAAAGTTGGGGCCAGCACAAGAGGCTGCCTTCAATGGTCCTTCAGCTTCTCACATCAGATGGCATATTTTTTATGTCTACTTGCATACTGTTTACCAAGCACATCTGTTAAACCAGCCTTTATCTTTCCTTCTTTCTTTTCTTCTTTCCTTCCTTTCTTTCTTTTTCTTTCTTTTCTTTCCCTCTCCCTCTCCTTCTTTCTCTTTCCTTCCTTCCTTTTCTCTTTCTTTCTTTCTTTTCTTTTCTCTCTTTCTTCTCTCTCTCTCTCTCTCTCTTTCTTGATGGAGTCTCTGTCTCCAAGCTAGAGTCCAGTGGCATGATCTTGGCTCACTGCAGCCTCTACCTCCTGGGTTCAAGGAATTCCCCTACCTCAGCCTCTTGAGTAGCTGGGACTACAGGTGTGTGCCACCATGCCCAACTAGCTTTTTACATTTTAGTAGAGATGGGCCAGGATGGTCTCAATCTGCTGACCTTGTGATCCACCTGCCTTGGTCTCCCAAAATATTGAGATCATAGGCATGAGCCACTGCACCTGGCCTAAATTTGTTTTTCTTTTTTAAGTTACTGGTGTTTGTTGTATCTGTTATAAATCTTAGCCACTAGTCAACTAAGTAGTAAGCCAGAACAATTAAATAAATGTTTTGCTGCCATGATTCTTATTTTTATGGAAACAATTCTGAATGCCTTACCACCCACTGAAATAATAAAATTCATCACATTTTCATAATTAAGATATTTTGAGGTTATTGTAGACACGACTAGTTAATCTCTTAGTCAAAATTTTTTAGCTCCCACTGGGAGCTGATAGCCAATAAATGTACCAAGTTCTTGAGACTTTTATCCAAACTGGGTAGAAGTCTATTCATCCAAAATTTTATTTCTTAAAAATTCAACTCTCTGCTGGGTATTACTTTACAAAATTGCCATCACTTCTGTGGACTTCTCAGCAAGCAGCGCCTGTGACTTCAGCAATGCAACAGTTTATGTAACAGGTCTGTGAACTTGCTTGAGTGGTTTTAAGCCATGTGGAAATTGGGTTGGATGTAAATTACTCCCAGATATATCTAATAAATCAATGGCAGCATTTCAGAAAACGGCTCAAAATTCAATCTTTTCTCACTTGCTCTTTAATCCCCTCCTACCCCACCTTTACCCCTGTGTAGTGAGTTTAAGTTTTCTTGGTAAGTCATTCTTGTAGATTACAGGGTGAATGATATTGTTTGCATGTACCATCACAATAGAATTCTCAGCTCACATTATTGAGTCAGACTGGTCAATTTCAAAATACTTTGGAGCCATTTAGCCCTCAGTGCTGCCCTGAGAAGGTGTCTCTCCCTTGGCAACACACCCTGTAACCAGGTCTTACCTGAATCACTCTGGTGATGTTACTATACATGGCAGGGGGTTCACAGTACATCCTTTTCCCTCTTCTAAGTAACAATATCTGAAGATGATATGTATACTCTGATCCTTTCTTTCCCAAACCAAAGATGCCCAGTTTTTTCAACTATTTGTCTGATGACTTGATTTACAGATTCTTTTAGCCACCCTAGTATTAAAAAAAAGTATACTTTAAAATATACTAGAATTTCTTTTGAAATGCAGTCTATTTATTAAGAATATCTAACACAAATGATAAAAATCCAGCTCACATTGATAGAAGCACATAAAAGCAAAACAAACAAACAAAAAACCTGGATGGGAGATACACAGATGTAGAAGCTACCAAGTTGAGGAGCAGAATAATTTCCAGTCACAACTGAATCTAGGGGCTCAAATGATGTCACCGGGAATAGATCAATCTTCCTACCGCTCTCTTCCAAGTAGATTAATTCTCTGGTCTGATATCCTAGTAGAGAGATGGCTGCCAAAAGATTCAGACTGTCACTTGGCAGCTCCATGAAAGAGTGCTCATCCCCCGGTAGTCCCTGCAAAAGTCATAATAGTAGAATTGCAATGGGTTGTACCATATGCCCAAGAGAATGAGGTCTTAGTTACATGCAGAGTCTTGGAAATGAGCTGGAATTAGACCCATCCAAACCCCATGGAGCCGGGGTGAGGAAGCAGACGCCCTGACTGCCAGCAGAGGGAGGGATGAATGCTAAAAAGGCAAAGGCAATGCATGCCTACCAAATCCAGCATCCTCTCTAAACCCTCACCCTAACACATATATGATAGGGAAGCATTTACAATACCCAGGGTGGTGGTGACTTTTCCAGAATTTGAATCCCACTAATTCCAACTCCTTTGTAGTTATTAGAAACCCTGTGTTGGCAAAGAGTAAATCCCTCGTATCCCTTTGTTCAGAAAGAATTGCATACAACTCATAAATAATAAAAATGGCAAACCTAGAAGGAGCATAAAGAAGCTGCTGTCATCTAAGTCTCCATGTATTTTAAAATCCTAATTTAGAGGCTTTAAAAGGCTGAGTTTTGAGGTGGTAGGTTACTTGAGGTCAGGAGTTCGAGACCAGCCTGACTAACACGATGAAACCCAGTCTCAACTGAAAATACAAGTTAGCAGAGTATGGTGGCACATGCTGTAATCCCAGCTACTTGGGAGGCTGAGACATGACAATTGCTTGAACCCAGAGGCAGAGGTTGCAGTGAGCTGAGATTGTGCTACTGCACTCTAGCCTGGGCAACAGAGTGAGACGATGTCTTTAAAAAAAAAAAAAAGGCTGAATTGTAGGATTTATTTCACTTGTTCTGGCTTTACAAGCATCTCCTCCTGTGCTTAACCAGACCCTCTCTTGCTGCAGTTCAAGGAGGTTTGGTTCCTTGCATGACATCATAATGTCCAGCTTCTTTAACATATTTTAGATATTAGAAATAACAACCCAGCCTTTACCTTCCAGGTTTAACTATGATCGGTCCTCCCATTTAATGATACTTTAGCTACTTTTTTAGTTTATAATGTTCTCCTTCTTTTCTGGACCCTGTCAATGTTCTTCAAACTTTTTCCCCTTTACATGGGAGGACACAGTTATTTCCAGTGGTTTTCTCCATATGCTGTATCGTGGAAAAGTTAATTTACATCAGTCCATGTGTATCATTCTTGATATTTCCAGATAGCATGGGCTTAAAGACACGGGGGAAAATGAAAGGTACCCAAATATCAACCTCTACTGACCAAGAGAAAAACAGGAGGGGAGACATGAGTTCTGGGCATGCAGAGAATACCATACCTCTGAAGATCTTAAGCAACAAATAGTCAGCCATTTACCATATTTGAAAGATCGAATCATTCTCAGTATATTTAATCAGAATTTGCAGTAACAGAGATTGAGACTACATTGAGCTGACCTTCCTAGTACCTATAATCAAAGCACTTCCTAAGTAAATAAAAAATTCTAAACCAGGAAGACATTTTAATTATTTAGAGAACAAACTGTTATTTAACACACAATACCTTAGATAACCCATTTAGAAATAATTGAAAGTCTATGTAGAAATAAGCTGAACCTTTTCTTAAAACATGAACCTTTTTTTCCCAGGTATCAGAATTCATCCCTGGTCCGATCTTGAGCTGGTATACCTAGGGACACAGTTCTTCTTCCAAGCAGCTTCCCAAAACACAATTTTTCCACCAATAGGGCTACTCCTGGCATACTATTCAGAGCAGAATGTCTCAAAGCTCCTAAAAGAAGTTGAGGAGACTTGTTAGATGGTGATTAATTGACCTGTCAAAGTTCCAGGATAACAGATGATAAGTCACTGTGACACAATGCCCAAGTGAACAGCAGGATATTGAAAGTAACATTCATCTCTGAATTTCCTGAGCCTTTATTTTCCTTCACTTCTTTCTTTTTATCTCACCTCTCCTTCTTACCCTTTGTTTTTTGTCTTTAGTTTATTTCTTGAACCATTTTCTCCGAGATAGCTTTAAGCCCAATAACATGGAACAGAAGTAAGTACAATATCCATCGTATATATAGAATTACATCTTATATAACCTGCTCTTATTTTAAACTTCAGCTGAATTTAATATTTAAGTACAATTTTTAAAATGTGTGCATTTGTATCTTTGTTTTCATTTTGTGGATTGGTAAATTTTTGGGTATGTACGTTCCTTCAAGTCACCACATCCCACACTAGCACTGCTTATATTCTACAGTATGTCTGAAAACAGTAAATTTTATTTAAATAACTTATTCAAGCCTCAAATAAACTCAATCTGACCACTGTCCATGTTTACCTCTAATTGTATGATCAATTTAACAGAAGTTGCAGATAACATTGATCAGATCATTAAAAATTTCCCCTAAGGTAACAGGCCATGGACTCAGTGCTATCCAAGGAGGGACTGGGTTTAAGAGAAAACATTGGCTGAAGGTTAGAACAGTTTTCTCATGTTTTTGAAGCTTTGAAACTATTTCTTTCAAATAAATCTTACCAAAAAGTGTAATATCTAAATTACGTGACATGAGGTCATGCTGATGAAGGCATGGCCCTGGAGTCAGCCAGCTCCTCCTCTACCCCAATCTGTCCCCTTCTACATGTATGCAGACCCCCAAATATCCCCTAGGCCCACCATGGAGCACCTGAGAGCCCTGGAGCATAGTTGGTAAATGACCTCCTTTGAGTGAGGCAGTTTGAGGTTAAGCCTGATGAAGCCAGGAGAATTCCCCTGCGCCTGGGTGCGTCTTCGACTGGAAACAGCTCACTACAGCTGGTAGTAAACAATGGACCTTGGGACATTCCCAGCAAGTACGATTTGCTACATCCTAGGGCCTTGAAAACTGCGCTAAGTAAATACTTGAATTGCTGCAGGGCAAGTATGAGCAATACAACAGTTTAGGAGAGGTGCTGACCTGGAGTTTCTTTTCAAGTGATCTTTCTGAATGACTTTTTCCATTTAAAGACAGCATCTCTAGCTCCTGAAATGTTCTTGTTCTTTTCATATATTTTTAATGGGATATGTCCCTGATTCACCCCTTACTCCAAAAAGCAGATGCAGACAGAGACACCAGCATCCATGCATCGTAGTAGGTGGTAGTCCAGCCTGGATATCTGCTTTCGGTCTGTGACTAAACACTACAAACTATATAGAACGAATATATTAAATCAGTTAGGATTTCATGTCACTCTCTGTTGAGGCTGTGAGTTTTCAGCAATGCCCAAGGAAGGGTTTGCTCCAGGCATTGCCATTTCCACTACCACCCTCCCCTACCTTCCACCGTCACCCTCTGCCCTTGATGCCAACCTTCATGGCCGTGGCCACCTGCATCCACTGCCTGTTTTTCTACCTGCTCATCAAGTCACCATCCTTGGCCATTGGGAACGATGCATAACCACAGCCACCCCACCCGATCCGGTGTTCTTGGTTCTGTGCCTGCAGCGTCTTGCAGTGGATGGTGCCTCTGGCTTCTGTCTGTCTTAGCTTCACCTGTCCTCTGGAGCTCTAAGCTCCACCTACACAGGACACACCTGTCCTCAAGAATCCCAGAATCCCTAGCCTTTAGCCCTCCCTTTCAGTTTCGTTCAGAATTAGCTGTGGCCTAAGCACCCTAACCCTGCCCAGACGCCACACCCTTCACCAACTGGCTGGAGGGATTATAAAGCATATGCCAGAAGATTAGATTAAATTTGCAGAAACTTGCCTCAAGGAATTGACCTTTATTTGCAGTTAGAAACAACTAATGCCAGTCCTCCGTTGTCAAAAGAAAAACTGGTTAAAACCATGCCACCTGCTGTTGTCAATCAAATGCCAAGAGTATTTCGAATCTTTGCAGAGACAATCATTGTCCTCAAATGTATATTTAGCTGCACCATCTAGACCAAAAGAACACCTAATAACGTGCGATGGGAGATGATTTGGTTCTATTGCGTAAACACTTGGTGCCTGTTAGTGAATTGTACTGAGCTGTTGAAGTTCTGTTGAGCCATGTAATCATGCTGTTAACATTGCCAGTCGCATCTATAGCTGAAAATGACTGTATACAAATCATGTTTTCCAGAAACACAAACTTGGTAAGCTATGGAGGAAAAAATCTCCATGAATTAAAGAAATCCACTTAAGATTTTCTCTTTTTTTAAATTGCTTAAAATATATTGAGACAGCCAAGATCTGAATTTAATATCACAATGTGTTTTACTCAAAAGAAAATGCAACCAATTTTTTGTTTTAATTGTGCCAATGTATGGAGACAATCTCTTTAACTGGTGGCAACCAGTCTGTTTACAGATTTTGGTTTCAATTTTTATAGACTCAGTCTCTTGGCATTCCATGGAATTAAGTTTCAGAAACTTTACTCCTACAATACTTGCTGGGTACAGTTGAGTCCAGTACAGTTTTCCTTACCTTAACCAGATACGCCGCTTGCTGTCAGGGTTCCAGGATCAAAATGCTGCTGTCCGTTGCAGGCAGCTCAGGCTGTGTGTTAATATGCAGACCGTGACCGCCTCGCCAATGAGACAGAGCACGGAGGATCGGTCTGTCTCTGCACGTCAGCCCTGCACACCCACGGGAAGTGGCTGCCTGCCTGCTGTGCGACCTGCGGGCTTCTTGGTTTTATTCCCTTGTCACTGCCTCATGCTCCAAGACACGCTTTTCATTTCGTTTGTTCCCTGCCCCTTCTGCAAATGAAAGAGCCCAGGAAAAGATCAAATGCCTCCTTGCTGTACTCCACTGCCTGAGCCATGGCCGGCGGAGATGGACCCCAGGGCACAGCTGTTCGGAGCCACCCCTGTACCACAGCTGACCACCGGCTCCGCCATGAAAATGTGGGGCCAGGTCTCCAATCAGAACTCAGAGCCAAAGAGAAGGAAAGGAACAGAGAGGCGATATTAGGTGGGGAAGAAGGCATTGTTGATCTGCTGTTTTGTGTCTGTTCTCTTAACTCTATTACTATTATTAGTGTTGATGTGATTAGCCCGCTGTACTTTGTTTGGATGAAGGCGAGATGTTATGGGTAACAGCAACAGGGAGTCGCACTTGCTAAACGCAGCCGCCTGGGCTCACACCCCATCTCTTAATTATAGGCCTCGTCTGTAAGAGACAAAGCCTGTTCCACTGCAGAACCCACACGTTTGACATCTTGCCATTGCTCTATCTCTTTCTTCCTTTCCAAGTCCAGGTCTCCTTAATTTCAGTTTTCCTAAAATTTTTCACACATTAAGTCCTTCTTATGTAAAGGTTGCAAATGGAAATTGCCTTGTGATTTTTCCAGGGGGTTCTCATCCTGACTAAGTTTGGAGAAAATAAAATCAAGAGGGCAGCAATTAGCAGAAGCCTGTGGCTCACAGCCTTCCCCCTCCACTCCCGAGCTCTTAATAGCGTTTCCCTGGGGTAGTGGTGGCCTGTGGACTCATCAGTGACTCAGGAAATGGCATAAACACTTTTAGCCTGCCCTGCTGAAACTCACCTTAATCTCCTGTGTTAATTGTTGAAAAGTTTTGCGATGGCATTATTATTTTTTTAAGTAAAGGCAAAAGATGTAAAGATGACATTTAAAAACAGCATTAAATTAGGTGGCAGTAAAAACATTCTTCTTCCCCGATGCGATTTTGATGGCGTGGACATCAGGCTGTTGTGTAGAAGGAAAGTGGCTGCTTTCAGGGCTCGCCGTCTCCAGGGACATTCGCAGGAAAATCTATTCAGACAGAGGATGCTGTGTCAGGAGGCAGCCACGCACCAAGGCAGCCACGTACTTGGCCTTCTTGGGGCTTTAACCTGTTAACACAGGCTGGATCCTGCAATAGCAAAGCTGCAACTGCTGGTGACAAGAATGAAGACCTCTGAGCTAACTCAGAATTCCTGGCAAACAAATCAAGAGCTGTGTGCATCGCCTGGGAGGTGTCATGCATTCAGGGACACCATTAAGTGATTTGTTTCTAAACTCTGCCTCTCGATAAATTCCCAGTGGCTTCCTGAATTGAGTTCTTAAAGTACTAACATTTTCAGTGAACCTCAAACAATAACAAGAGTGGACTATGGCAGAGGGGATTATATATCACTTTAATTTATTCCTAACTATAGTTGATATTTTAAGGTCATTTATAATGTTTCCACACTCATCACCAGTAGCATAGAGCTGAGACTGTTAGGTGGGTCATGGAACAGCTTATTATAAATTATTACCACTATTTACCTACTTATACATTCACTGAAGAATAGAATTTAGTATATATGGTAGATCTCTCTTAGAGCTTGTTCAAAAGTACTCATGCCTCAAAATATAGCCTCTGACCAACTGCTGTGTGCTGTGTGTGAGAAGTCGCTCCAGCATCCTGGGTCTGCCCAGGGCTTAAAATTCAAATGTTCATGATTGTCCTGGGTTGGGCTCCCTGGTAGCCAATGCTGAGATGAGGTGTGTAATGGGGTGCACACTGACGTGCAAGGTGTGGGTTAACGGTGCACATTCAGGTGTAACGTGTGGATTAGGGGTACACATTTCGGGTGCAAGGTGTGGATTAAGCGTGCAAATTCATGGATAAGGTGTGTAAAAGGGTGCACACTGGGGTGTAAGGTGTGTATTGGGGCAAACACTTGGTGTGTAAGGTGTAGATTAGGGTGCACATTTGGGTGTAAAGTGTGGATTAGGGGTAAACATTTGGGGTGCAAGGTTTGTATTGGGGTGTAATGTGTAGATTAGGGGTGCACATTTGGGTGTAAGGGCTGTATTAGAACTGCACATTGGGATGTAAGGTATTAGGGGTGCACATTGGGGTATAAGGTGTGTATTAGGGGTGCACATTTGGGGTGCAAGATGTGATCCAGAGCCCCACCCTCTCATCACTGTAACAGACGCACGAATGGTTTCTGCCTCCAGCCTCCCCCTGCCCATGGCCTTCCCATCAGCACCAGTGTTCCCTCTCCTCATCTGAGAAGGCCCCTGACCTGCCTAAACCCTCAGTGCCCCAGGTGGTGCCCCTGGCTCTGATTGCTTCCCTCCCTTCCTTCCTCTGCCTGGGCTGGGCGGTGCTCATCGTCCTCAGGACCTGCATGCTGCCACTCTCTGCGCTTGGGCATGGCTGCTCTCTGCAGGGCGGGCACGTCCCCTTCTTCACTGCCCGCATACCTCCGTGCTCAGCTGGTCTTCGTCCCCTCGTGGCCTGCTGCAGCTCTCCTCAGCAGGCTCATGTTTGTGGCAAAGCATTTCTCATACTGGCTATCGGATGGCCTGAACTCCCCAGATGTAAGATGAGAGGCCGGGACAAGAAACGTGCAGGCTTGAGAGAAACACCCTGCAGACACAGAACCCAGCTGAGCAGGCAAACGACAAACGTGAAGGAAACCAGCGAGGGCGGAATTCACCTGTCACTCGGTCAGTTTCAGCCCGTGGGTCACATGTGATGCTATCACTGGACCGGGCAAGGCCCACACACGCTCCTCCAGGAGAAAGTGGATGAGAAAAGGGAGGAAGGATGCCGGAGACCAGCACGAACCTGCTCTGTGGACCTCAGTGGACGTGGGGATCCGAGGACGCCAGGAGGGCACTTCCAAACGGCAGGGAGAGCTTGACAATGCCAAAGAGGATGGCCAGAAGGCAAAGCGGACAGCTGCCGGTGTAAAGCAGCTGGAGAACCTGCCAAGCCACGCTGCAAACCCAGGTGATGGTGACTCCGTGATGAGCAGCGCGGGTGCTGAAACTGCCCGGGAGTAGCGATGTGTGGGACAGTGCGTGCAGCTCTCCACCCTCCCGGCCAGCCCACTTGTGTGTTTTTTCTTTTTTAAACTTTTAGGTTCAGGGGTACATGTGCAGGTTTGTTACACAGGTAAACTTATGTCATGGGGGTTTGTAGTATGAATTATTTTATCACCCAGGTATTAAGCCTTTATCCATTAGTTATTTTTTCTGATCCTCTCCCTACTCCCAATCCATTCACAATGGCAAAGACAGGGAGCCAACCTAAATGCCCATCAACAATAGACTGGATAAAGAAAATGGAATACTATGCAGCCATAAAAAGAACCGTTCTTTTTAGGAAACAGGAAACCAAATACCTCTTCCTTATTAATGACCCAGCAGAGGGGACCTGGTGTTGGGGAAACAGACCACACACATGCTTCCGGCTGTCTCAGCCTCTGTCACCAACAATGGGACAAACAGGAAATGCCTCCAGGTGTGATGAACAGGCAAAACCATGGCCACCTGTGGAGTATTCTCACCAAAAATGTTGAACGTGCATCTGATCATGAAAACAGTTTTTTACTGGGAACATTCTACCAAATAACCGCTGATACGCTTCAAAAATATCAACACAATGAAGAACAAAAAGGAAGGAAAGAAGACGAGAACTGTTCTTTTTTAAAGGAGACTAAAGAGAGAGGGCAGGCGCGCCTGATGGATGGGCCTCAGTTGGGCACTGCTGGGGGAAGCCGGAACGTGACCCCACGCTCTGTACGGTCATCGCGTCAGTGTCTCATTGCACAAGTGTGCAAATGGCACTGTGGTGGGGTGCGAGAATTCTGTTGTTCTGAGGAGGTCCATCTTGGAATTAACTCTCTCAGCAGAAAAAACATTAATATTTAACCTCTATAGTGAGAAACAAGGCAAATATGGCAAAATGTTGGCTATTGGTGAATCTAGCTGGATGGGATTTTGTTACATTCTTCCTTGAATTTTTCTGCAGGTTTGAAAAGCTCAGTATATTTGGGGAAAATAAAATAAAAAATTTTTAAAGAAATCTGGAGGAGAAGGAAGGAAAATATTTCTCTGAGCGAAGTAGAAACTTACACTTGCTGATCTAGGTAGTGATAAGAACCTCGCTTTGTTCTTTAAACAAGTTCCCTCATTATAACCTCCCAACACCTTCTCAGGCTGGGTATTACCATTCTCATCTTCCAAACGAGGAAACAGAGGCTCATACTTGCACTACAACCATCCGCTGAACTGGTAACAGCCACATAGAGGTTGACCTTTGGTTCCTTCTGACTCCAAAATACATTCTTTTCTTTTATGTGAGCTGAGCCGAGTCCCCTATTCACTGCGGCTTGGTGGTGAGTAACACTCCAGCTGCCTTTTGTGTTGCTGTTGTTGAGACAGTCTTGTTCTGTTGCCCAGGCTGGAGTAAAGTGTCATGGTCTCAGCTCACCGCAACCCCTGCCTCCCAGGTTCAAGCAATGCTCATGATTCAGCCTCCCAAGTAGCTGGGATTACAGGTGTGCTCCACCGCACCCAGATAAATTCTGTATTTCTAGTAGAGATGGGTTTTTGCCACGTTGCTGAAGCTGGTCTCAAACTCCTGGCCTCAAGTGATCTGCCTGCCTTAGTCTCCCAAATGGCTGGGATTACAAGCATGAGCCAGTGTGCCTGGCCCACCCCAACTGCCTTAAGCAGAAGGGGTTTGGGTTACCCATGCAGCTGTTGGGACAGGAGGTGGCTTTGGGTTGAGCTGCTGGGGACAACCCCTGGACTAGCCCTGCAGAGCCCATTCCCATGGGAGCAGTCACCTTGGCCACCGGGGCCAGTGCTGAAATCCCCACCAGCAAATGAACACCTGTGCCTGGCCTCTGACACCCGCACCTGGAGCCTATCACACATTTTGTGGGCCATGAGCCGCTCCCTCTGCCGTGTTTGCTGCAGACATGGCAGGAACAGGCGTGCATTGTGGCCTTCTCACCACTCTTCCAAACACTCTGCGAGCCCCTCTGCCTGGGCAGCGAGGCCAGTGTTCTCCCGGGCTGAGGTGGAGTTTGTAAGCTGCAGCCCTCACCTTTCACCCCACCTGCTCAGGAAGTCAAGCTATAGGAAGGAGGCGGGACAGAATTGTTGGAGGCCGTGGGTTCTGTCTGCCACACCCCCTTGTGGTATTTGCTAAAAGTTATAGAAAGAAAGCGTCGGGCTATGAAGAGCGGCCCAAGGGTCCCTTGATGGGGATGCTTCAGCCTGGGCTTAGTCAGAGAGGATGTAAACTGTGTATCTGCACGAGAATATCGATGCACTCATTTATAGTGGGGGTTGAGTGGTTTCATCTCATCCATGGTGGAGCCTGGTATGATGTTTTGTAAAGCCACTGCCTCACATCTTATCCCGGAGTCTGAAGTTCACAGCACAGCCATCGAGACAGGAAGCAGGAGGGAAGGCGGAGAAGATCAACAACAATTTGGAACCCAGGAGCTGGAGCGGGAGCCTGCGGTGTCTGGGAAGCCCTGGGAGCCCCGTGCTCCCGCAGAAGCCGGAGCCTCTCATCCTGGAGTGGGCTCACACCTGGAGTCGTGGGCGCTGGAGGGAACTGGCAGAAGGTGGACGGGACAGGCCGACCAGCTGAGCTGGTGACAATGCGTGGGTGCCTCAGGCTGGCTACTACTCCTTTCTCCTCTCCTGGACCTCACAGGAGACTCTCCCCTGCAGGCCACCCTACCCAGAAACATCCTGGGGATGTGTCTCTCCCTGGACAAGAGGTCACATTGGAAAGTCCCTGGAGAGGACCTTACTCCCCTTCCCATAGTGGAAGGCAAGCGTGGGGCGGTAGCAGGTAGTGAGCTCAGAGGAGTCACCAAGACCTAAACTCCGGGTCACGCAGTGCTTCCCTATGAGCAGAGGGGTGAGGCTAAGAGGTTTTCTAATGAATTCAATATTTACATGACAGTTCAGGCACCATCAGGACCTACACCTGCTCAGTGGAAAGCACTCAGTCCCAGGTATGAAGTGTTCTTGGTGACACGCCCACCCTGAATCTAGTGAAGCCCTGAGCAAGCAGATACCCCTGAAAGGTGGGGCTTCTAAGGGTGACTCACCTGGCTTCTTCAGGACATCAGTGGCATGAAAACAGAAGGGACAAATCATCTAGTTAAAAGAAACGGAAGAACCACAACTAACGTGGTAACTTTGTTTGAACCCTGGTGGTGGCCATACCTGTAGTCCCAGCTGCTCTGGAGGCTTGAGGCCAGGAGGTGGAGGTTGCAGTGAGCCGAGATTGCGTCACTACACTCCAGCCCAGGTGACAGAGTTTATTAATTAATTAAATATAAGTTTTACATTAGATCTTACCAAAGAATTATTGTTAATTTTGTTAGGTATAAAAATAGCATTGTGTTTATATTTAAAAGCCCACTTTTTTAGAATTCCATACAGAAACATGAAACCATGATGAGAGAAATCATGGTTTCTGTGATTTGCTTTAAAATGTATCAGAAAAGAGAAAGAAAAAAATGAGAATGGATTAAACAAGTGTGGCAAAACATTGAGAAAATATGAACCTGGTTAATAAGCATGAAGGTTTATTTTGCTATTTGTTCAGCTTTTGTGAATTTTCAATAACTTTACTTTTTAATTTAATTTAGTTATTTAAAATGGAGTCTTGCTCTGTCAGCCAGGCTGGAGTGCAATGATGGGGTCGATCTCAGCTCACTGCAGCCTCTGCCTGCCAGGTTTAAGCAATATTCCTGCTTCAGCCTCCTGATTAGCTGAGATTACAAGCGCCCAACACCACACCCAGATAATTTTCGTATTTTTAGTAGAAACAGGGTTTCGCCATGTTGGCCAGGCTGGTCTTGAACTCTTGACCTCAAGTGATCCTCCCACCTCGGCCTCCCAAAGTGCTGGGATTACAGGCACGAGCCACCGCGCACGGCTGTGTCTACTGTTTTGGAGAAGATCTAGAATACTTGGTTTCTTGTATTGACAGTTGTTTATGGTCAAATGAATGAGCTGAACTTTTGGATGACTATGAAGGTTGGTTCTGAAAATACCTGTTTTCAGAAATGTAGAGTGACATGGTTATACTCCTGAGATTCTGTGTCTGTGACTCAAGTCCTGTTTGTGTTGCTGAATCAGTCAGTGTCTGCTATGCAGCCAGCACTTCGCCTTAATTTAAGGAGAGCTACAACATCCACCTGGAAAATTGAGTTTGTGGAAGGTATTTATTTACCTCACAGAATTCTTTACTTGACTTGAATTTTGATGGTCTGACTCAACCAAATAATGACCTGTATATTTATATAATATATTATATATAATATATGTAACAATGCACACTTATGCATAGACACACATATGCACACATGTACATTCATACATATATGTACACATGCATGTGCACACATACACATGCATGCACACACATACACCAAATTGCTCCTGTAGAAACCAGGCATGACATCTGTTGCTTGGTGAAGCGCCTATCAGTTACTGTGTCTGTGCTGATTCAAACACCAGCAAAAAATCACCCCTGCTCAGCTCCAGGGAGCTCTGGAGTCAGAACCAACGAAAGTAAATCTCTGCTCTGCTGTGTCCTAGCCCAGAAACGCTGGGCAAACCCCGTGCCCAATGAGTCTGAGTGTGCTCCTCTGTTGTATGAATTTAATGGTACCCTCTGCTTGTCCTGCCATCTCCCAAGTGTACTTGCCAAAGAAATGGGAATTCTCTGCTCCCAAGAGCTCTCAGACATGTCCCTGAATTTATAAAATAACTTTGTTGAGATGTGATCGAGGTATAGCAAAACGCATCCATTTCAGGTGCACGGTTCCCTCAAGATCCAGAATGTTTTCATTGCCCTTCAGGGGCTTGGTGGCTCTCTTTCGTTCATCTTCTGCTTTTGTCTGTTCCAGACAGCCCCTCACTGATTTGCATCACACTCGATGAGTTTGGCCTCAGCTAGAATGTCATATACACAAATCACAGGCTGTGATCTTTTGTGTCTGTCTGCTTTGCCTGGGCCCCCAGATAGTGCTCCAGGGATACCCTCTCAGGAGCGTCCTGGCTGTCCTGAGTCTCAACTTCCTGGATGGGGCCATGATCCAGGTGGACACGTGAGCCATCATAAGCCAGTGGATCTTCTATCCTAGAAATCAGGAGTCAGCCCTAGGTGACCTGGCGTCCTGCACGAGGGTGTGTGCGGGCCCTGTGTGCCACATGGTGAGCTGTGGGATGGACAAGTGTACAGATGATGGTGACTGATTTGCTGGTGGCATTGGGACAGCAGGGAGAAGGGGCCACCAGCTGTAGAGGGAGAATACTCTCCACAACCCTCATAGATTTCCACGTCCCTGTTCCATCTTCTTGGCATCCCCCACTAACTACTCTTTATCTTTTACTTAAGCTGCTTCTTCTTGGCTCCATTGACCCTGTGAGCAGCTTTGTCTGTGAGTCCCTGGACTCCCTGATGGACGCCCTTGGCCTTGTGCTCCCCGGGGAATGTGAGTGAATTTTATACATTTCATCTTCCTGAGACCGGCAGGCGGGTCCCTGACCTCTGGCAAATCCTGCTGCAATGATGATTCTGACTCCATGTGTTCCCCATAAAACCACCTTCCTGTGAGGGAGGGGAACATCACAATTCAGATCTCTTCTCCCCACCCTGTGCCATGTCATGTTGTCTTTGCTGACCTTCTTCTGCCTGCAGCACGTTTCAGTTGTCCATGCATTTGTTTCTTCCTTCTTCCTCTAATTTACTTGCTCAGCAAACACTGACAGTATGCCCGCTACGTGTTGTCCCATGGCATGAGGGATCCAGTGAGAACGAAGCCAATGCAAGTCTCTCCCCGGTGGAGTCTGCGCTCTTGTTTGGGGAAACTGAGAAAATATGGAACTCGGGAGGAGCAGGTGGGTGGTGTTGCGGAGGAAAGGAGCAGCTGGTGGAGAGTGGGCCACTGAGGTGAGGAGGCGGAGGGCGAGCTGCGAGGACACACGGCGGGAGTGCTCCAGGCAGGAGGAGCCCCTGCGACGGCTGCAGAGCTTAGAGACACACAAGGAGGTGGCTGGACCCAGAGCAGTAGGAGGAGATGTGTCAGAGGGGCGAAGTGGTGGGTTTGTGGGGCTTCTGAAGGCCACTGGGAGGACCTCGGCTTTTGCCCCCAGAGACATGAGGAGTCCTTGGGGGACATGGAATAGCAGAGACACATCTGAATCATGCTTTCCCTCTTCACTCGACTGTCAGGTGAAGACAGGGGGTTGGGGTTCAAGGTTACAGCAGAGTGAGGTCAGGAGGTCACAGTGTGCGGAGGGACCCCTCCCAGGGAGGCAGCAGCAAAGGCA
>PVKP010040242.1:0-19625 GCA_004027715.1 Plecturocebus donacophilus
ATAATCCATACTTCAAGAATGTGGCCTGGCCCACCATAAGCCTGCAGTAAATGTCAGTCATCCTGGTAGTCAGTAGCAGCGACATCAGCCTGTTTTTTGTTTTGTTTTGTATGAGGCAGTCTCGCTCTGTTGCCCAGGCTGGAGTGCCGTGGCGCGATCTCGGGTCATTGCGGCCTCCACCTCCCAGGTCCAAATGATCCTCTTGCTTTAGCCTCCCAGGTAGCTGAGACTGCAGGCATGCACCACCATGCCCCGCTAAGTTTTGTTTGTTTGCTTGTTTTTTGTTTCTTTTGAGACAGAGTCTCACTCCTGTTGCCCAGGCTGGAGTGCAATGATACAATGTGGCTCACTACAACCTCCGCCTCCCGGGTTCAAGCGATTCTCCTGCCTCAGCCTCCTGAGTAGTTGGGATTACAGGCATGCGCCACCATGCCCAGCCGGTTTTTGTATTTTTAGTAGAGATGGGGTTTCTCCATGTTGGTCGGTTGGTTTCAAACTCTTGACCTCAGGTGATCTGCCCACTTTGGCCTCTCAAAGTGCTGGAATTACAGGTGTGAGCCACCATGCCCAGCAACTTTTTGTATTTTTAGTAGAGATGGGGTTTCACTATATTGGCCAGGCTGGTCTCAAACTCCTGACCTCAAATGATCCGCCTGCCTCGGCCTTCCAAAGTGCTGGAATTACAGGCTTGAGCCGCTGTGCCTTGCTCAGCCCGTTTTGAGGTGCAGAGCAGGAAAGGGCTGTGCTGGGTCACTGAAGCACTGGTGCAAGTTTGGGATTTGAACCCAGGCTCCAGGGACTCCCACACAGGGGAAACAATGACACCAATGTGATCATCAGGCTGGAAACTGGCCTCCCATCCTCACTGTCCGGGGACATTGGGCAAGTGGCTTTTCCTCCTGAGCATCAAGTCTTTCCAGTGAGTTGTGGGCCAGATTGGGCCAGATTAGAGGAGGCACTTGACTGGCTTTGGTCACTCTGACTGTGACTTCAGTCACCTCACCCTGCTGCCTCTGCAAAGGCCATGCCCCATGGGCAGGAGAGACGTATGTGAGTCACATGTGACTGCAATGAAGCGATCTGAGCAAAAACAGACAGCAGAGGGCACTGGCGGAGCCCCAAAGAGGAACCGGGACCAGACAGAGAAGCAAAAGAGGGCTTCCAGGGAAAGGGTGCCCAGCTGGGGGGTCTGTGATACGGCAGTCAGAGTATACGGGGGCAGGGGGTGGCATTTCAGAACGCTGTGTGCAAATGTGCAAGTGCCTTTTTTTTTTTTTTTTTGAGACTGAGTCATGCTGTCGCCCAGACTGGAGTGCAGTGGTGCGATCTCCCCTCCCTGCAACTTCTGCCTCCCGGGTTCAAGCGATTCTCCTGCCTCAGCCTCCCAAGTAGCTGGGACTAGAGGAGGGTGTCATCACACCCAGCTAATTTTTTGTAATTTTTGTAGAGAAAGGGCTTCTCCACCGGGCGAGGTGGCTCACGCCCGTAATCTAAGCACTTTGGAGGCCAAGGTGGGCAGATCACCTGACGTCGGGAGTTCAAGACCAGCCTGACCATCATGGTGAAACCCTGTCTTTATAAAAAAAAAATAAAAAATTAAATTAAATTAAAAAGAGAAGGGGCTTCTCCATGTTGGCCAGGCTGGTCTCAAACTCCTGACCTCAAGTAATCCACCTGCCTCAGTCTCCCAAAGTGCTGGGATTAAAGGCGTGAGCCGCTGCACGCATCCTGGTGCATTTCACTTTTGTTGGTGATTCCTTATGACTGATATAAAGATGGGGACATGGGGCCGAAAGGGTGGGTGGGTGCCAAGTCTTGCAGGCCTATTTTTTTAGAGACAGGGTCTTACTCTGTTATACCCAGGCTGATGTGGGGAGTTGAGTGGTGCAGTCACAGTTCACTGTAGCCGCAACCTCCCAGGCTAAATGGTCCTCCCACCTCAGGCTCCTGATTAGCTGAGACTACAGGCAAGCGCCACCACGCCTGGCTAATTTTTTATTTTTATTTTTTTGAGACGAAGTCTTACTCTGTCGCCCAGGCTGGAGTGCAATGGCATGGTCTCGGCTCACTGCAACCTCTGCCTCCCAGGTTCAAGCAATTCTCCTGCCTCAGCCTCCCAAGTAGCTGGGACTACAGGCTCATGTCACCACGCCCAGCTAATTTTATTTTTTCTTTTTTGAGATGGAGTCTTGCTTTGTCACCCAGGCTGGAGTACAGTGGTGCTATCTCAGCTCACTGCAACCTCTGCCTCCCAGGTTCAAGCGATTCTCCTGCCTCAGCCTCCCAGGTAGCCGGGACTACAGGCACATGCCACCACACCTGGCTAGTTTTTTGTATTTAGTAGACAGGGTTTTACCATGTTGGCCACGACGGTCTCAATCTCCTGACCTTGTGATCCGCCCACCTCAGCCTCCCAAAGTTCTGGGATTGCAGGCGTGAGCCACCGCTCCCAACCCCAGCTAATTTTTTATTGTTTCTATAGACAGGGATTTGCCATGTTGCCCAGGCGGGTCTCAAACTCCTGGGCTCATGCGATCCTCCCACCTCAGTGTCCCAAAGTGCTGGGACTGAGTCATGAGTCACTGCACCTGGCCCTAAACATGTGATTTGTTGAATAATAGGACATGCAGCAGTAGAGATGGACAGGGCTTTGAATGCCAAGCTGAGGGGCTGGAACCTGTCCTTCTTGGAGACTCTGAGGAGCTGGGGCACTGTAAGCAAGGAAGGGGTGGTACAAGACTGGGGCAGGGCCGGGCGTGGTGGCTCACACCTGTAATCCCAGAACTTTTGGAGGCTGAGGCAGGCGGATCACCTGAGGTCAGGAGTTCGAGACCAGCCTGGCAAACGTGGTGAAACCCCGTCTCTACTAAAAATAGAAAAATTAGCTGGGCATGGTGGCAGGCACCTGTAATTCCAGCTACTCCGGAGGCTGAGGCAGGAGAATCTCTTGAAGCCGGGAGGCGGAGGTTGCAGTGAGCCCAGGTTATGCCATTGCACTCCAGCCTGGGGACAGGAATGAGACTTTGTCTAAAAAAAAAAAAAATACTGGGGCAGGAGAAAGCTTGTAAGAAGCTGTCAGAGAAGATAGAGAGCAGGCCCAGGCCACCCGGCATGCCCCCTCTCAGGCCCCTAGGCTGACCAGGGTCTCCTCTCCCCTCAGAGCGGGAAGCTGAGCCGAGAGCTGGACTTCGTCAGCCACCATGTCCGCACCAAGCTGGATGAGCTCAAGCGACAGGAGGTGTCAAGACTGCGGATGCTGCTCAGAGCCAAGATGGATGCCCAGCAGGAGCCCAGTGAGCAGGGGCAGGGCGGGAGGGCCAGGCAGGGAGGGGTGGGGAGGGGTGCCCTCGCTCCCAGCCTCCGGGTGGTGGTGTGCTAGGCAGGGGAGGCCTCCCTCCCTGCTGTGACGTGCGCATGGGAGATTACCGCAGTGTTCCTCCTGGCATGACTTAATACTAACACTGCAATGTTGGTTGTTTCTGTTCTGCTTCCATTTGTTGTTTTTAAAAATTATTATCGGCTGGGCGTGGTGGCTCACGCCTGTAATCCCATCACTTTGGGAGGCTGAGGCGGGCAGAACATCTGAGGTCAGGAGTTTTAGACCAGCCTGGCCAACATGGCAAAACCTCGTCCCTACTAAAAATACAACATAATAATAATAAATAATAAAAATCATTATCATGGTCAGGCGCAGTGGCTCATGCCTGTAATCCCAGCACTTTGGGAAGCCAAGGTGGGCAGATCACCTGAGGTCAGGAGTTTGAGACCAGCCTGACCAACAGGGCAAAACCCCATCTCTACTAAAAATACAAAATTAGCCGGGTGTGGTGGTGCATGCCTGTAATCCCAGCTACTCTGGAGGCCGAGGTGGGAGAATCGCTTGAAACCAGGAGGCGTAGGTTGCAGTGAGCCGAGATTGTACCATTGCACTGCAGCCTTGGAGACAGTGTCTCGAAAAAAAAAAAATCATTATGGCCAGGCACAGTAGCTCCTGCCTGTAATCCCAACACTGTGGGAAGCCGAGGCAGTTGGATCACTTGAGGTCAAGCATTCAAGACCGGCCTGGCCAACGGTGAAACCCCATCTCTACTGAAAGTATAAAAATTAGCTGGGTGTGGTGGATGCGCCTGTAATCCCAACACTTGGGTGGCTGAGGCAGGAGAGTTGCTTGAGCCCAGGAGGCAGAGGTTGTAGTAAGCTGAGATCATGCCACTGCACTCCAGCCTGGGCAATAGAGCAAGACTCTGTCTCAAAAAAAAAAAAAGTCATTATCATAATTCATAATTAGCCAGGCTGATAGTCCCACGCTGCACTCCAGCCTGGGCAATAGAGCAAGACTCTGTCTCAAAAAAAAAAAACCAGTCATTATCATAATTCATAATTAGCTCAGGCTGATAGTCCCAGCTACGTTTGAGGCTGAGGCACCATGACCCCTTGAGCCGTATCAGCCCGGCCCCGCCCTTTCCCTGTGCACCCTGACCCTCTCACGTCAGCATTGTTAGAAATTGCTGGAGAGCAGCCTCGAGACCTTTGCCCGTTCACCCCGCTGTCCTGTGACATTCCTTCTCGGGGCTCTTTGCCTGGTCTGTGGAGCTTCTGTCTCGGCTGGAGTATCACCTCCTCAGGGAGCCCCCCAACCCTCCGCCAGCCGTCCTGTGTGAAGGAGCCTCCGTTTATTTGTGTCCTTGGTATTCTTCTGTCCACCCTTGGTCACCTATTCTGTCCCTCTAGACTGGGTCCTCAAGAGGCAGAACGCTTTTGGTTTTTGTTGTTGTTGTTTTTGAGATGGAGTCTCACTCTGTCACCCAGTCTGGAGTGCAGTGGCACAATCTCAGCTCACTGCAACCTCCACCTCCCAGGTTCAAGCGATTCTCCTGCCTCAGCCTCCCAAGTAGCTGGGACTACAGGCACGCGCCACCACACCCAGCTACTTTTTGTATTTTTAGTAGAGACAGAGTTTCACCGTGTTGGCCAGGCTGATCTTGAACTCCTGACCTCAGATGATCTGCCTGCCTTGGCATCCCAAAGTGCTGGGATTACAGGCGTGAGCCACCACGCCTGGACTTCAAGAGGCAGGATTCTGTCACCCTCTGATTCCTGCTGTGACCACAGCGCCTGGCACTGGGTCAGCCTGGAGTAGTGGCTCAACACACATTCCCGGCACAAATAATGAATTTGAGATTCAGTCTGTACATGTGTCCTGCACGCCTGTTGCACCTCTGGGCTCAGCCAGGGTCAGAGCTGCGTCCACTGCAGCCTGGATCTCACAGATTCTAGCTGCCTCTGTGTGTGTGTGTGTGTGTGTGTGTGTCCTCCACTGCAGCCTGGATCTCACAGATTCTAGCTGCCTCTGTGTGTGTGTGTGTGTGGTCTTTTCTCCCACCTGACCAAGGACCGCTTGAGAGCAGGTCTGGGCCGATTCGTTCTGGGTCCAGCATGGCACAGCGCAGGCCTGGGCCCCCAGAGGCCTGGGGAGACATGTGTGCAGTGAATAAGTGGGCGTTGACGGCGTATGTGCTGTCCCTGCCTGCCTGGAAACCCTACCCCTTCCTGAAGGCTTAGAAACTCCGATCAGAGCCAGGCTACACGTGTTAGCTGAGGCCACTGTAACCAAGCACCCCTGGCCAGGTGCTTCAACAACAGAACGCGCCCGGCTCAGGGGCTGCAGGCCAGAGTCGGGGGGAAGGGGTTGGCAGTGCTGGCTCTTCCGGCGTGTAGGAGAGTGTCTGCTCCAGGCCCCACGTCTTGGCTTACAGATGGCCATCTTCTCCCTCTGTCTTCACACCATCTTCCCTCTCTGTATACCTGGCCCACATTTCTCCTTTTATTGTTATTTTTTGTTTATAAATTATTATTTATTTTGGGGTATTTTTTGAGACGGAGTTTTGCTCTTATTGCCCAAGCTGGAGTGCAGTGGTGTTCACTGCAACCTCTGCTTCCCGGGTTCAAGTGATTCTCCCGCCTGAGACTGCTGAGTAGCTGGGATTACAAGCATGGTCTTGTTTTGTGTTTTTGGTAGAGATGGAGTTCCCCGACGTTAGTCAGGTTGGCCTCGAACTCCTGACCTCAGGTGATCTACCCATCTTGGCCTCCCAAAGTGCTGGGATTATAGGTGTGAGCCACTGCGCTCAGCCCATTATTATTTTTGAGATATGGTTTCACTTCCATCACCCAGGCTGGAGTGCAGTGGCACGATCTCAGATCACTGCAACCTCCGCCTTCCAGGCTCAAGTGATTCTCCTGCCTAAGCCTCTCAAGTAGCTGGGACAACAGGCACACGCCACCACATGTAGCTAATTTTTGTATTTGTAGAAATGGGGTTTCGCCATGTTGTCCAGGCTGGTCTCAAATGCCTGAGCTCAAGTGATCCTCCCACCTCAGCCTCCCAAAGGGCCGGGATTACAGGCATGAGCCACTGCGCCCGGCCATAAATTTCTCCTTTTTATAAGGACATCAGTCATGTTGGATTAGGGCCCACAGTAAGGTAACAACCTCATCTTTTTTTTTTTTTTAAGATGGAGTCTCGCTTTGTTGCCAGGCTGGAGTGCACTGGCACGATCTCGGCTCACTGCAACTCTGCCTCCCAGGTTCAAGTGATTCTCCTGCCTTGGCCTCCCAAGTAGCTGGGACTAAAGGCCTGTGCCACCATACCCAGCTAATTTTCGCATTTTTAGTAGGGATGGGTTTTCCTTGTGTTGGCCAGGATGGTCTCAATCTCTTGACCTCCTGATCTGCCTGCCTCGGCCTCCCAAAGTGCTGGGATTACAGGCATGAACCACTGAGTCCAGCACAATGACCTCATCTTAACCTGATTCCCTCTGCAAAGGCCTAGTCTCCAAATCAGGTCACATTCTGAGGTACTGGGGCTTAGGATTTCAACATAGGAAGTTAGGAGTACACAGTGTAACCCCTAAGACTGGTTGATGCTTTACCAAAAATTCTGGTGTTTTTTGTTTGTTTGTTTGTTTAAAGAGTGGTTGTGGGCCGGGTGTGGTGGCTCACGCCTGTAATCCAAGCACTCTGGCGGGCGGATCACCTGAGGTCAGGAGTTTGAGACCAGCCTGATCATGGTGAAACCCCGTCTTTAAAAAAAAAAAAAAAAAGAGTGGTTGTGGCTGGCCAGGGTAGCTTGTGCCTGTAATCCCAGCACTTTGGGAGGTGTAGGTGGGTGGATCACCTGAGGTCAGGAGTTCAAGACCAGCCTGGCCAATATGGTGAAACCCCATCTCTACTCAAAATACAAAACTTAGCCAGGTGTGATGGCACATACCTGTAGTCCCAGCTACTCAGGGGATTGAGGCAGGCGGATTGCTTAAGCCCAGGAGGTGGAGGTTGCAGTGAGCCGAGATTGCACCACTGCCGTCCAGCCTGGGTGATGAGAGTGAAACCCTGTCCCCCAAAAAAGAAAAAGAAGAAGAAGAAAAAAGGAAATGGTGGCAGGTCATGGTTTCAGGTATCCAATGGCAAGTTCCCATCCTTGCTCTGCCACTTGCTAGAGCCACAAGCCACAATCCCTCAAGGGATCTTAGTGTTCATATTCATAAAATGGGGATAATCATAGAGCCCATGCTGTCAGGTTTTTATGGAAAGTAAATAAACTTATACAATTAAAGTGTTTAGATGTGGCCTGGCATATGGTAAGTATGCAGTGCATATTAGTTTTTATTATGGTTATTATTATAAGCATCAGACTCAGTTGTGGGATCACCTCCTCCAGGAAGCCCTCCCTGATTGCTCTAGGCTCAACCTGTCTTCTGGGCTTCCCTAGTGCCCTCTGTGACTTCTTTAGAGCACGTCTGGCCCAAGATGGGGGTTTTGAAAGAACACTCCCTGAGGTTTGGACTCTTCCCTCTCTTCCAGATGTACAGGTGGATCATCTGAATCTCCTGAAGCAGTTTGAACACCTGGACCCTCAGAACCAGCATACATTCGAGGCCCGTGACCTGGAGCTGTTGATCCAGACGGTAATGGGGGTGGGTCCAGAGGCAGAGGATTGAGGGAAGCTTTGCAGAAAGGGAGAAGGGGACAGTATCTTGGACGTGAGCCGACTTGCAGGGCCTGCTTGTGGTCTCTGAGGTTGGAGGCTGGCAGAGGGCTAGGTGGGGTTTTTGTTGTTGTTGAGACAGAGTCTCACTGTGTGTCCCAGGATGTAGGGTAGTGGCAGGATCTTGGCTCACTGCAACCTCCAGCTCTGGGTTTAAGTGATTCTCCTACTCAGCCTCCCAAGTAGCTGGAATCATAAGCACGCGCCACCACACCTAATTTTTGTATCTTCAGTAGAAACAGGGTTCCACCATGTTGGGGGTTTCACTCAGGAGGCTGAGGCAGGAGAATCGCTTGAACCTGGGAGGGAGAGGTTGCAGTGAGCTGAGATAGCGCCGCTGCACTGCAGCCTGGACGACAGAATGAGACTCTGTCTGAAAAAAAAAAAGGGAGGTGAGGGGGACACATCAGGACAAGAGACATAAGACAGGTAGAGGTTGGGACTGCTCCCGGCCAGGTTCAGGGCCAAGGGCCTGCCATTTCCAGGCTGGAACTGGGGACAGGGCATAGCGGGGAGAGGGCAATGACCCTGTGCCTTTCCCCAGGCCACCCGGGACCTTGCCCAGTATGACGCAGCCCATCACGAAGAGTTCAAGCGCTACGAGATGCTTAAGGAACACGAGAGACGGCGTTATCTGGAGTCACTGGGAGAGGAGCAGAGAAAGGAGGCAGAGAGGAAGCTGGAAGAGCAACAGCGCCGACACCGCGAGCACCCCAAAGTCAACGTGCCTGTGAGGACCCCCATTTGTGCACACTTTACCACATCCAGCTCAAACCCAAGACAAGAAAGCAGTTGAAGAACTACAACTCCCAGGAGTCATAGAGGCAAAAACTCCCTGTTATGGTACCCTGCTGCCCCAGGGGCTGCTGGGAGTTGTAGTTTTCTTAGTTTTCTTGCTTGAGGGAGACGCTTGGTTTGTTGGATGGCAGTAAGGGGATATTTGGTTTTATCCCATGGCATCCAGACTTCTTGCTCATGAGCTCCTGGCTCTCCCCTCCACAGGGCAGCCAAGCCCAGTTGAAGGAGGTGTGGGAGGAGCTGGATGGACTGGACCCCAACAGGTTTAACCCCAAGACCTTCTTCATTCTGCATGGTAAGGTGGGGAGGGAGTTCCAGAGCCAGGATGAACCCTGAGACTCTGACCCTTCTGGGACTTGAATGCTAAGAGGGGTGTGTCTGTCCCAGGAGGGCTCAGTCAGGCTGAGAGCTGAGCCACTGCCTCTCCCTGCTATAAAGTTACGATCTGCACAGAAGGGTTGGGCCACTTTTCTTGCAAACCCCAGACCTCGGGGTTCTAACGACCAGCTGGTGTCCACTGTCTGAGCAAACCAGGCTTGGCTAGGCCTGAGTTCCTGCCCACAGCAGCCCAGAAAAAGCCCTGGTCCCCTCTGGAAGCCCTGTCGCTAGGAGTGGGCTGTTCCCTAAGAATCAGGCCTCCAGAGGACTGGGAAGCCCTTTCTCTTTCTCTTTCTCTTTCTCTTTTTCTTTTTTTTTTTTTTTGAGACGGAGTTTTGCTCTGTCACCCAGGCTGGAGTACAGTGGCGCGATCTTGGCTAACTGCAGCCTCCGCCTCTCAGTTCAGGCAGTTCTCCTACCTCAGCCTCCTGAGTGGCTGGGACTACAGGCACGCACCACCACGCCAGCTAATTTTTTTGTATTTTTAGTAGAGACAGGGTTTCACCCTGTTGGCCAGGCTGGTCTTGATCTCTTGCCCTGAAATGGTCTGCCTGCCTCAGCCTCCCAAAGTGCTGGGATTACAGGCATGAGCCACTGCACCCAGCCTTCTTTTATTTTTTGACAGTCTTGCTCTGTTGCCCAGGCTGGAGTATGGTGGTATAATCATGGCTCACTGCAACCCCCACCGTCCACCTCCCTGGATCAAGTGATTCTCCTGTGTCAGCCTCCCGAGTAACTGGGATTACAGGCATGCACCACCATGCCTGGCTAATTTTTGTATTTTTAGTAGAGGTGAGGTTTCACCATGTTGGTCAGGCTGGTCTCGAACTCCCAACCTCATGTGATCTGCCCAACTTGGCCTCCCAAAGTGCTGGGATTACAGGCGTGAGCCACCATGCCCAGTGGAAAGCCCTTTCTCTATGGTGGATCAAAGGCACACTCCCCTCAGTCTGTCTCTTCCTGTCTGGAAACATGGCCTGGGGTTGCCAAGACCCCTCAGATATGCCCAGCACCCTGTCCCAGAATCTGCAGCCTGCCAGAAGAGCTTAGCAAGGCCTGACTCATTCATTCAGCAAACCTTCACTAAGCTCTCTCTAAGGACCAAGCTTTCTCAAGACCTTGTGGATACGACTGTAAACAAAGTACCTCCCCTCAGGGCAAGTGATCAGGCACACAGATCATACCATACTGTAGTAACTCCAAGAGACTATAGAGTATGAGAAGGGCTAGCGTTTTACATAAGCTGCCAATTAAACTAATGTACCATTGAAAATAAGATGCATCATCCGGGGCTGGGTGGTGTGGCTCATAGCTGTCATCCCAGCACTTTGGGAGGCCAAAGTGGAACATGGCTTGAGCCCAGGAGTTCAAGACCAGCCTGGACAACAAAGTGAAACCCTGTCTCTATTAAAAAAAAAAGAGAGAGAGAGGCTGGGTGTGATGGCTCACACCTGGAATCCCAGCACTTTGGGAGGCTGAGGCGGGTGGATCGCCTGAGGTCAGGAGTTCAAGACCAGCTTGGCCAACATGGTGAAGCGCCGTCTCTACTAAAAGTAGAAAAATTAGCTGAGTGTGGTAGCAGTCGCCTGTAATCCCAGCTACTCAGGAAGCTGAGGCAGGAGAATCGCTTGAACCCGGGAGGCGGAGGTTGCAGTGAGCCGAGATCGCGCCATTGTACTCCAGCCTGGGCAACAAGAGTGAAACTCCGTCTCAAAAAATAAATAAATAAATAAATAAAAATAAAGATGCATACCTATTTCAGGGGTGATAAAATAGAAGAACAAAAAAGTACATCTTAGAATCAGTGGTTCTAAACCGGACGCAGTGGCTGACGCCTATAATCTCAGTGTTTTGGGAGGTCGAGGCGGGTGGGTCACCTGAGGCCAGGGATTGAAGACCAGCCTGGCCAACATGGCAAAACCCCATCTCTACTAAAAATACAAAATAAAATAAATAAAAATGCAAAAATTAGCCAGGTGTGGTGGCACCCACCTATAGTCCCAGCTACTCGGGAGGCTGAGGCAGGAGAATCGGTTGAACCCAGGAGGCGGAGGTTGCAGTGAGCTGAGATCGCACTACTGCACTCCAGCCTGGGTGACAGAGCAAGACTCCGTTTCAAAAAACAATAAAACATGGAAAAAGAATCAATGAAGGTTCTATAATGGGGTCTCAGATAGTGATGTGTACTAACTCGAAGCTTCCACCACCCAGGTTCAAATGATCCTCCCACCTCAGCCTCCCAAGTAGCTGGGACCATAGGCACGCACCACTATGCCTGGCTAGTTTTTTAAATTTTTAGTAAAGGCAAGATTTTGCCATGTTGCCCAGTCTGGTCTCAAACTCCTGGGCTCAATCGATCCACCCACTGTGGCCTCCCAAAGTGCTGGGGTTACAAGCATTAGCCATCCCACCCGGCACCACCCCCTGCTTTTTTTTTTTTTGAGAGAGGGTCTTGCTATGTTGCCCAGGCTGGACTTAATACTGGCCTCAAACAGTCCTCCTGGCTCAGTTGCCTGAGCAGCTGAGACGACAGCTGTGTGCCACTGCACCCAGCTTTAAACATTTTTAATTGTACAGTTCAATAGTATTTTTTTTTTTTTGGAGCTGGAGTTTCACTCTTGTACCCCACGCTGGAGTACAATGGTGCGACCTTGGCCCATTGCAACCTCCACCTCCCGGGTTCAAGCGACTCTCCTGCCTCAGCCTCTCAGGTAGCTGGGATTACAGGCACGTGCCACCACACCCAGCTAATTTTGTATTTTTAGTTGGGATGGGGTTTCTCCATGTTGGTCAGGTGGGTCTTGAACTCCCAACCTTAGGCTATCCATCCGGCTCAGCCTCCCAAAGTGGTGGGATTATAGGCATGAGTCACCGCATTAGGTCATTTTCTTTATTAATTTGAATGTAAACAGTTTGTGTGGCTAGTGGCTACCGTATTGGGCAGCGCAGATCCAGAGTTTAGACAGAGAACAGTTCCCCAGGCCTGAGCCCTGCGCCGCACTGGCATGTCGAGGTCAGGAAGAGGATGGAGCCAGACAAGGTGACAAAGGGGCAGCCAGAGAGGACAGAATCATGTTCTGTAAGCCTAGGGCAGAAAGTCAAGTCAGGTGTAGGTGGAAAATTATCCACTGGATTTGCAAGATCAGGGTTCCTGGCCTCCTCCACAGGAGCAGGTTGTGTTCATCTGAGGGAGCCGAGGAAGGAGGAGGGCCAGTGGTGAGGACAGTGAGTGTGACCAACTCAGCCTGGAGCCCTGCAGCTGTGAGGGGTGTATTGGCAGGAGAGGCTCCCCTGGCACCTGGAGTTGGCACTGGCTTGGTTTTCTGGGAGCCAAAGGTCCCTGATAACCCTGGAGCTGACTCTGTGCCCAGAACACTGGATGCCAGGGCCAGAGAATCCTGCATGACAGTGACCCAAGCATGTTTCTGCAAACTCCACCCCTCATCTGTTCTATTCTCAGCACCCTGCTTGCTAGGCAGTGGCCCTAGCAACGGGCCTAGTGGGGTGGGAAAGCCTGAGGGCTACCGTTCTGCAGGAGACCCGTAGTTACCCGTCCTCTGATAAAAGATTCCACCTCGGCCAAAAATTTCTTCACCCAGGATCTGATGCACCCTGTCCTCGGTCCCCTGATACCTTGCTATCTCCTTCCCTTCAGATATCAACAGTGATGGTGTCCTGGATGAGCAGGAACTGGAGGCCCTCTTCACCAAGGAGGTGAGCATCTTAGAAGCGTCGGGCACCTGGACGGATGCCTACCCGGATGAGCCACTTGCTTCTTTTTAGCCGTCCCCTTAAATCCCCCTGGATGGGAGCTCAGTGAAAACTACAACTCCCATCAGCCCCGGGGCAAAATGGCTTCCAGGAATGTTGGTGTGCCCAAAGGACTGCTGGGAGTTGAAGTTGTCGGGTTGTGAGTCTAAGGAGGAAGGGGTAGCCTGGGAATGAGCTCGCCTGGGACCACTCAATGCCGGATGCCTCTCGCTTGCCCCTACAGCTGGAGAAGGTGTACGACCCAAAGAATGAGGAGGACGACATGCGGGAGATGGAGGAGGAGCGGCTGCGCATGCGGGAGCACGTGATGAAGAATGTGAGGGGGGTACCGGGTGGGGGAGAGAACTGGGCTGCAGCTCTGTCACTCACCTTTATCTGGTTCCCCAGGTGGACACCAACCAGGACCGCCTCGTGACCCTGGAGGAGTTCCTTGCATCCACTCAGAGGAAGGAGTTTGGGGACACCGGGGAGGGCTGGGAGGTGAGGACCTGGGGGATACTCGGGGTCCTGAACCTCTAGCCACATTTCTTTCAGAGTCTCAGGCCCCTTCTCTTTCTCTCTGGGTCTCCGGCCAGTCTCCTGGGTCACTGTGTCCCGCTCTCTGGGTCTTTTGTTTCTTTTCTTTCTTTCTTTTTTTTTTGAGACAGGGTCTTGCTCTGTCTTGTAGGCTGGAGCTCAGTGGTGCAATCTCAGCTCACTGCAACCTCCACCTCTTGGGTTCAAGCGATCCTCCCACCTCAGCCTCCTGAGTAGCTGGGATTATAGGCGTGTGCCACCACAGCCGGCTAATTTTTATATATTTTTTTATAGATGGGGTTTTGCCGTGTTGGCCAGGCTGATCTGTAACTGCTAGACTCCAGCAGTCCACCTGCCTCAGCCTCCCAAAGTGCTGGTATTACAGGTGTGTGCCACCACGCCTGGCTAATTTTTGTATTTTTTGGTAGAGATGGGGTTTTGCCATGTTGGCCAGGCTACTCTGAAACTCCTGGACTAAAGCTGTCCACCCGCCCCAGCCTCTCAAAGTGCTGGAACTACCCAGGCTGTAGTGCAGGGGTGTAATCATGGCCCATGACAGCCTCAAAGTCCTGTCCTCAAGTGATCCTTGTGCTAGAGGCACATGCCAGCATGCCCAGCTAATCTGAGTCATTCTTATTTATTTATTTATTTATGTTTTTTGAGACAAGGTCTCCTCTGTCACCCAGGCTGGAGTGCAGTGGAGTAATCATAGTTCACTGCAGCCTTGAATTCCTGGGCTCAGCCCCAGCTAATCTAGGTCTCTCTTTTATTTATTTATTTATTTATTTATTTATTTTATTTTTTTATATATGTTTTTTGAAGATATTTTCTGTAGAGACAGGGTCTTGCTCTGTTGCCCAGGCTGGTCTTGAACTCCTGGCCTCAAGCGATCCTTCCCACCTTGCCCTCCCAAAGTCCTGGGATTACAGGGGTTAGCCCCAGTGCCTGGCCTGGCCTCTCGGTCTGTATTCCACTCCCACCTCCCACTTGGGCTTCTCTGCCCACGCACACGGCCCTGGCCTCCCAGCCTCCTCTACACCTCCCACATTGGTATAGCCCTCTCCAGTGTGAGTGGCCGAGGTTGGACCTGTGCCCTGATGGCCCCTGTGCCCGCCCTGCAGACGGTGGAGATGCACCCTGCCTACACCGAGGAGGAGCTACGGCGTTTTGAGGAGGAGCTGGCTGCCCGGGAGGCAGAGCTGAACGCCAAGGCCCAGCGCCTCAGCCAGGAGACAGAGGCTCTAGGGCGGTCCCAGGGCCGCCTGGAAGCTCAGAAGAGAGAGCTGCAGCAGGTGATGGCAGGGGAAGCTGCTTCCATTTCCATCTGCTGAGTCTCTGGCTGCCCTTGTCCGGGTCCCCACGGGTGTCTAGAAGCTGGGAAGGCTTGTAGCCACCATGTTGATCACCGGGGGAGTTGCAAGTGTTTGCCACCATCTTGAGTAAGGGCAGATGCTTTCCCGTCTCTGACAGCTCTGTGGCTGCCATGTTGGATAAGGGCAGTAAGGCTGTAAGTGACGAGGGAAAGGCCCAGGAGCGGGAGAAGGGCAGACTCAGCCAGGGCTGGGCGAGGGCTTCCCTGTCCCACCGCAAGACCCGCGCCGTGATGGGAGGGAGAACTGGATCCTGACTGTTACTAAGCCCAACTGTCAGTGAAAGAGAAAAGCAGGCCGGTGGAGAAGGGATTGGCCAGTGACCACTTAGCAGGTTGCTGTGAAGTCTCAGTTTGGGGACTGAAGCCCCAGCACTTGCAGTGCCAGCCTCATGCCCTCTTGTCTGTGTGGCCCCCACCTCCCGCAGGCCGTACTGCACATGGAGCAGCGGAAACAGCAGCAGCAGCAGCAGCAAGGCCACCAGGCCCCGGCCGCAGACCCCGAGGGGAGGCTCAAGTTTCACCCAGACACAGGTGCCGGCCCTGGCCTGGGGCGGAGGGGCTGTAGGGCTACAGTTCCGGGGTCTGAGGTTGGAGGGGCTGGGGCCTGGACTCCGAGATCTGAGGGAGGAGGGGCTGGGGCCTGACTCCTGGGTGTGAGGGAGGAGGGGCTGGGGTCCTGGATCCCTGGGTGTGAGGGAGGAGGGGTAGGGGGCTGGGACCCATGGGTGTGAGAGAGGAGGGGCTGGGCCTCCAGGAGCCTGGAGGAGGCGGAGTTGGGATGTCCAGTGCCACCATTCCCTCGCTCCATTTCCAGACGATGCACCTGTCCCAGCCCCAGCTGGTGACCAGAAGGAGGTGGACGCTTCAGAAAAGAAAGCTCCTGAGCAGCCTCCTGAGGCTGAGGTGCCCCAGCCGGATTCCCAGCACCTGTGAGCCTCCGGACCCCAGCCCTCTGGACCCCTGATGCTCCGAGGCGGCTGATGGGCGCTGGATGAAGTGACAGTCAGCTTCCCTGGGGGCCCGCACCGTGTTGGCCTGCTGGGGCGGGGGTGCGGGCTGGCATTTCACGCATTGCTGCTGCCCCGGGTCCACCTGTCTCCACTTTCACAGCCTCTGAATCTGTGATCCTCCCCTTCTGTCCTCCTCCGAGGGGCCTGCCTTCTCTCGTGTCCAGTAGGCACTCCGTGATCAGCTGAACTTAGGGAAACCCCCCTCCCCTTCTCGTCTGTCCCAAGAGGGTCTGCTCTGAGCCTGCGTTCCCAGGTGGCTCAGCCTCAGCTGCCCGGGTCATGGCCCTGGCACCCCGTATGCCCACAGCTACTGGGATCCCGCCTGCTGCTTCAGGCCAGGCTGGTTGATTAACAGGGGTGTGGGGTGGTCCCTCGAGACCTTCCCCTACCTTTTGTGGGACCAGTGATGCCTTGAAGACAGTGTCCTCTCTACAGCTGGGTGCCAGGGGCAGGGGATCCTTAGTGTAGCCATCAAACCCTGATACCAGGAGCCCAGGCCTCCCTGAGCTCCTGGACCCCAGCTCCTTCCCCACAGCCCCAGAAGGGTCCCAGACGCCACTCCAGAAGCTGGTCCCAGCCCCTCAGCCTCATCTGCAGCTCCTGGAGGCCGGTCCCACCCACCTTTCTGGTTTCCTGTCACACTGCTCCACTTCCTGCTCCGTGCTCCAGTTCCACCTAAATACACGTTCTGGAACAAATGCATGGCCCTGTGCCTGTGTATCTATACCAGTCCCTCCAAAACCCTGTTGCCACGTTATCTGCCGGAGCCCCCACCTTTGGAGATCTGATTCAACATCACTTCTGTGAGGCCCAGTCTGACATCTTTCCGTCTGCTGCACTGTGGCTGCAGCCTTCACCTAGGGTCCCCTTAGCAGCCACAAGGACAGAATACCCAAACCTGGGATTAAGCTTCCTTCTTTTTTTTTTTTGAGACAGAGTCTTGCTCTGTCGCCAGGCTGGAGTGCAATGGTGTGATCTTGGTTCACTGCAATCTCCACCTTTCTGGCTCAAGCGATTCTCCTGCCTCAGCCTCCCAAATAGCTGGGACTACAGGCGTTTGCTACCATGCCCAGCTGGTTTTTGGTGTTTTTTTGGTTTGTTTCTTTTGTTTTTGAGACAGAGTCTTGCTCTGTTGCCCAGGTTGGAGTGCAGTGGCTTAATCTCAGCTCACTGCAACCTCCGACTCCTGGATTCAAACGATTCTCCTGACTCAGCCTCCTGAGTAGTTGGGATTACAAGCCCACTCCACCATGCCTGGCTAATTTTCTGTATTTCTAGTAGAGACAGGGTTTCACCATGCTGGGCAGGCTGGTCTCAAATTCCTGACTTCGCGATCCACCTGCCTTGGCCTCCAAAAGTGCTGGGATTACAGGCATGAACCACTACGCCTGGCAATTTTTGTATTTTTTTTTTTTAGTACAGATGGGGTTTCACCATATTGGCCAAGCTGGTCTCAAGCTCCTGACCTGGTGATTTGCCTGCCTCGGCCTCCCAAAGTGCTGGGATTACAGATGTGAGCCACCGAGCCCGGTCAGATTAAGCAGTTTTTAAAAGATGAATTTGGCTGGGTCCTGTGGCTTACGCCTGTAAACTCAACACTTTGAAAGGCCAAGATGGGTGGATCACTTGAGACCAGGAGTTTGAGACTAGCCTGGTCAACATGGTGAAACCCTATCTCTACTAAAAAAGATTACCTGGGCGTGGTGGTGGGCCCTTGTAATCCCAGCTACTCCGGAGGCTGAGACAGAAAAATCGCCTGGGAGTTGGAGGTTGCAGTGAGCCAAGATTGTGCCACTGCACTCCAGCTTGGGTGACACAGCAACACTCCATCTCAAAGAAAAAAGAGAATTTGCGAGGTATGCTGGCTCCACCTGTAATCCCAGCACTTTAGAAGACAGAGGAAAGAGGATCACTTGAGCCTAGGAGTTTGAGACTAGCCTGGGCAACATAACGAGACCCCGTCTCTAAAAAAAAGAAAAAAATTAGCTGCTTAGGGTAGTGCATGCCTGTAGTCTCAGCTACTTGGGAGGCTGAGGTGGGGGGGAAATCCCTTGAGCCCAGGAGTTTGAGATTGCAGTGAGCCACGATCAATCACCCTGCTGCACTCCAGGCTGGGTGACAGAGTGAGACCCTGTTTCTAAGAAAAAGGTAAAAGAGTAAATAAAAGTGACTTATGACAAAAACCAAGCAGTCTCAAGGCAGGCTGACTTCAGGGAGCCAGGTTCTGACATCCCCTAGCTGTACCAATGATAGGTTTGGCAGCTGGACTCATGGTCCCAGCATAGCTGCAGCTGCTCCAAACATCACCAACAAACCAGCGAAGGAAAAGGACACATCCTGTTAATGAGCATTGTAAGTGGGAGAAGAATCTGTCCCAAAGCCCCCTCTCCTTTCAGTCTTCCCTCGTGTTCCCTCTCACTCCACTGGCTGTAGTTGGCTGTGAGCAACACGTCTTGTGACGGATGTAACAACATCAAGGGTTGTTCTGGAGGACAGGCTGGTAAATATGTGTTTCTGCATAAAGATTAACACATCCACTAGATATTTGGGAGGCATTCCCAGATTCGCCATTAGTCAGAAGTCACATGGCAGGCTGGGCGCCTTGGGTCATGCCTGTAATGCCAGCACTTTGGGAGGTCGAGGCGGGAAAACTCAGCCCGAGTTTGAGACCAGCCTGAGCAACACAGTGAGACCCCGTCTCTTTTTTTGTTTGTTTTTTGAGACAGAGTCTCACTCTTGTTGCTCTTGTAGCACAATGGCTCACACCTGTAACCCAGCAATTTGGGAGGCCACAGCAGGTGGATCACTTGAGGTCAGGAGTTCAAGACCAGCCTGGCCAACATGGTAAAACCCCATTTCAATTATTTAATTAATTTTTTTGACATGGAGTTTTGCTCTCGTTGCCCAGACTGGAGTGCAGTGGCTGGCGTGATCTGGGCTCAGCACAGCCTCCGGCTCCCGGGTTCAAGCAGTTCTTCTACCTCAGCCTCCCTAGTAGTTGGAATTACAGGCTAATTTTCTATTTTTTTTTAGCAAAGATGGGGTTTCTTGTTGTTCAGGCTGGTCTCGAACTCTTGACCTCAGGTGATCCACCCGCCTCGGCTTCCCAAAGTGCTGGGATTACAGACGTGAGCCACTGCGCATGGCCTGTGAAACCCCATTAGCTGGACGTGGTGGTGCACACCTATAATCCCAGCTACTTGGGAGGCTGAGGCAGGAGAATCGTTTTGAACCAAAGAGACAGAGGTTGCAGTGAGCCAAAATTGGGTCACAGCACTCCAGCCTGGGTGACAGAGCGAGACCCCATCTCAAAAAAAAAAAAAACGAAAAAGGACCGTGTTCTAGTGTAGGGGTAAGTGGATTGTTTTGGCCCCAACTCCAGAGGATCAAGGGAGACCATTGCAGCTGCCCGAGGAATATTTGCTCTCTGGAGGGGTACACCCTATCCGTTCTGGGGAAGTTGCCAGACCAACCCCTCCCCTTGGCTCAAGATTCTGGGAAATCCTAAATAATGTTTGCCATTGGCCTTTTACCAGCTCCAGTAGAAATGCATCCAGCTAGAATTGCTTTACAATTATGCTTAATGGATAATTGGGCCAGGCTCGGTGGTTCATGCCTAATGTTTTGGGAGGCCAAGGTGGGAGGATCACTTCAGCCCAAGAGTTGGAGGCCAGCCTGGGCAACATGATGGGATGACCGTCTCTGCAAATTAAAAAAAAAAAAATTTTTTTTTTTT
>PVKP010040243.1:0-12754 GCA_004027715.1 Plecturocebus donacophilus
AGTAGAGACAGAGTTTCACCATGTTGGCCAGGCTGGTCTTGAATTCCTGACCTCGGGTGATCCGCCCGCCTCAGCCTCCCAAAGTGCTGGGATTAAAGGCATGAGCCACCGCACCCAGCTGAGTATATATTTTGATAAGGAATTTTTCAGGCTGCCATTTATTGAGTACCTACTATATGCCAAGAGTTTATATTCCCCCTCTCCCACCCCTCCCTCTCTCTTTTTGAGATGGAGTCTTGCTTTGTTGCCCAGGCTGGAGTACAGTGGTGCCATCTCAGCTCACTGCCACCTCTACCTCCTGGGTTCAAGTGATTCTCAAGCCTCAGCCTCTGGAGTAGCTGGGATTACAGGCACCCCCCACCATGCCAGGCTAATTATTGTATTTTCAGTAGAGATGGGGTTTTACCATGTTGGCCAGCCTGGTCTCAAACTTCCAGCCTCAAGTGATCTGCCTACCTTGGCCACCCAAAATGCTGGGATCACAGGTGTGAGACTCCCCATCGCTTTTAACCCTCATTACAACCCTGTTGGTTAGATACTCTTTTCCATTTTGCCAGTGAAGAAATGGGATCTCAGACAGGTCGTAAATGGTGGCACTTTTAATTCAAGCCCAGGGATGCCTGACTCCAAATCCTGGGATCTTACCTTTGGGCTCTATTTCAACCACTAAGTAAAGCTGACCAAGACAAGAGGATGCAGGATGAGGCCAGGCGTGGTGGCTCACGCCTGTAATCCCAGCACTTTGGGAGGCTGAGGCGAACAGATCACCTGAAGTCAGGAGTTTGAGACCAGCCTGGCCAATATGGTGAAACCCCGACACTACTAAAAATATGAAATTAAGCCGGACATCGTGGTGCGAGCCTGTAATCCCAGCTACTCTGGAGGCTGAGGCAGGAGAATTGCTTGAACCCCGGAGGCAGAGGTTGCGGTGAGCCGAGATCCTGCCATTGCACTCCAGCCTGGGCAACAAGAGCAAAACTCCATCCCCCCCTCCCAAAAAAAAAAAAAGGAGAGCGAATGCAGGACAAGATGGCAGGTGTGGGGCACCAGGGCCAGCGTCTGGTCTGGGGTGACAGGTGAGAACAGTCTCTGGGTCAGGACTGGCCAGCGGGGAGCTGGGGATGATGGAAGGAAACACATCCAGCTGTGTGTGCTCCTTGAGAGCCAGAGGTGATGAGAGTCACACTCACAAAGCTTCTCTAGTGGGACTCGGAAAAAAAGTCCCACAGTCCTCTTTTTGAGAGAGGAGATGAAATAGAGTCATCCTGATTTGTCTCTCTAGCCTTACTCTCAAATTCTGGAGAGAGGCCCCTTTCTGCTAGTAACCTGCTTCTTCCCCCTTTCTACCCACAGGGTTCCCGTGGAAAGAGCCATTTTACTCTATCCTCAGTTCACCATGGACTGATCCAGGGTCAAGGCCTCTAGCCAAGCTGAACTCATCGACTTCCTCCCTGGGATTTTTTTGAGTTGCTACTGAGATCGAGTCCATTTCTCATTAGGAGCTGAGGCTGTGAGGGGTGAAGCTCAGGAGGCATCTGAAGCTGATCTACAGTCAGAGAGGAGCAGACAGGATGCAGAAGGAAGGAAGAAGACAGGTTCCTGACTGCATTCAAGACTTGAGTTCAGCTGGGCGTGGAGGCTGACATTCGTAATCCCAGCACTTTTGGAAGCCTAGGCAGGTGGGTCACTTGATGTCAGGAGTTTGAGAGCAGCCTGGCCTATATGGTGAAACCCCGTCTCTAGTGAAAATATAAAAATTAGCCAGGCATGGTGGTCCACATCTGTAATCCTAGCTACTAGGGAGGCTAAGGGCAGGAGAATTGCTGGAACCCAAGAGGCAGAGGTTGCAGTGAGCTGAGATCACTCCACTGCACGCCAGCCTGGGCAACAGAACAAGACTCCATCTCAGCAAAAAAAAAAAAAAAAAAATGCTGGGCATGGTGGCTCACACCTACAAATCCAGCACTTTGGGAGGCCGAGGCAGGCAGATCACGAGGTCAAGAGATCGAGACCATCCTGGCCAACATGGTGAAATCTCATCTCTACTAAAAATATAAAAATTAGCTGGGCATAGTAGTCCCAGCTACTCAGGAGTCTGAGGCAGGAGAATCACTTGAACTGGGAGGTGGAGGTTACAGTGAGTCAAGATCGCATCACTGGACGCCAGTCTGGTGACAAAGCAAGATTCCATCTCAAAAAAAAAAAAAAACTTCAGTTCAGATGTTCTGGGGCCCAGCAGCAGCCCTGCTCTTCCCTATGTTGATTGTTCGATGCTTCTAGTTGGGATGTGTTTGCCAATGTCCCATATAATTGGGTTCTGTCCCTTGCCACCAAGAGACCTAACCAATCCAATCTGTCATCCATCACTGCTCCATGAGGAAGACACAGCCAGCATGTTCCAGAAAGCTGGGGCAGCCAAGCCAATCAGAGGGGCCCAGGTGCCTGATGGTGACACGAGGCCATGAGTGGGGGAGGCTCAGGCCCGGAGCAGCTGGCCCCAGTTCTGGGCTGCAGAGCCCTGGTCAGAAGCCAATCTTCTGGGCCAGGCTGGCTCCTGGTACCCAAAACAGAAGCCAAAGATGTTGGGTTTAGAGGTGGCTGCTTTAAATTTGTCATCACAGATGACATCAGGCATCACAGATGCCTGAGCCAGAAATGTTGCCTTTCCTCTGACCCTCAGGGAATCACTGAGGCTTTTCCTGGAAGTCCAGGCCCTGGTCAGATCATTCCAGAAACCTTCAACCAGATGTCCCTCAGAGCTAACATGGATTAGGGAGGGAAGAAAAGGTGAGAGGTAGAGGGACAAGGGAGGAGGGAAACAGTGAAGAGGGACCTGCAGAAAAATCCATCTTTATTTCTTTGTCAGCAGTTCCTACGAGGTGCTTCCTCTACCTCTTTCCTTCCTCTAGCAGAGATCTGGACTTTATTCTCCTTTCAAGAAAGCTTTTCTGCTCAGCTGGAAGGAGTGGTCAGGAGTGCAGGGCTGATCAGCAAGATTCCACAAAGCTTCCGAGCAGCCCTTCTGGGGCTCAGCTACTCCCCAGGGGCTTCGAGGTCCTGGCCAAAGATCCTAGACGATGCTCATTTTAGGGTGGAGAGAGCTGGACCCTACAACTATGCAGTTGGCCCTCCTGTCCACAATGGAGAAACGGCTGAGGACTCTGGCCCCCGCTTGCTGCCTATGGAATGAAACGGTGTAACTGAGTAAGGTCCAACTCCCTGTTGTGTCCTGCTGGGGGGTGGAGAAGACAGTGCCCTGCCATCTCCCCCACACTCACTACGCTACTCCCAGTGTCCTTTCCCTAGTGTCAGCTCATGGAAGGGTCAGAAGAGTCCCTAGAGGAAGGTGTAAGAAATCCATGAGGCCCACACATTGGTGTGCCAGAATGCAGGAATCCATGAGCCCCACGTTGGGCACCAGAATGTAGGGAGCCAGCCCTACATCACCCATGGGTACCCCGAGTTCAGTGGTGACAAAGGAATGAGAAAAAAACAGATTGAGAGAGACAGTGGGACCAGGGGGCCATCACTTACTACTCTGGAGGAGGCAGTGAAGGCCCCGAGCTCTGATTATCCACACTATTTATTGATTACAATCACTTTGATCTATAGGGTAGGGGCAGAGTGATGGTGGAGTGAATCAGTGAGCCGGAAGTGAATCAGTGAGCCGGCACTGATGTGTCAGCCTAAGGATTGATAACAGTGGTGGCTTGGGAGTTTCACAAAACAAGAACATGTGGTTATCTTTAACTTATTATTTATGTGCAGCTGATGGAACATGGGCTTTACAAGGAGACTACAAGTCTGTCTACGTTACAGTGCTATGAAGGGGTGTTACATCCTTGAGCACAATGTTTATGGTAACAGAGCTGAGGTCACCCTGCACCAGAACCTGAGGCATGGAGAGGTCTTCCTCCACAGAGGCCTGCTGTGGCCTTCCACAGTTTGTTGTTCCTTGTTTATATGTTACTCGTAACCAATTTATGTAGGCACTCTGTAAGTCCTTCCTCCTTTGCTGCTTTCCCAACAGAAGGTCAACGATAATCATCATCTCGGCATTCCTGGAAGGATGAGTACCAGAATGGGGGGCTCACCCACCGAGAGTCCCACAGCACACCCCGCAGAACTCGGTTCGGCTCTCCGCACCGCTCCGCCTCGCCCTGTAGCCTTGTTCCCACCTCTGAGCCTCCCTGCAGGTTGGGCTTCCTCCAGCTCTTCCAGCTTTTGTCCTGGGCTAACTTTTTATACGTTCTACTTCAGCCGGTGTGTCTAGGCTGTCACCATCTCTCTGTTCCACCTGCATTCTGTCCTCTCCCCGCTACTCATTCCCCTCGAGACAGCCCCTGCCTCAGGGACAAGTGGCACCCTGCAATGTCAAGGGAAATGCAGGCTGACTGGCAGGGCTTGCCATGCTGTGCAAAGCTGCTTGCCCCTCCCCCATCCCAGTCCCTCTTCCCTTCCTCTCCCAGCTTTCCCAGACACCTCTGAGGACTCTTCAAGGCAGACCAAAGCTGGCTAGTTCCCAGGGTGCTTGGGAGGTAGGGCGGGGAGAGGAAGCCGTTCATTAAAATTCACATCAAGAGAAATAACTAATCAGAGACCATTTGTTGCTTAATTGCTTTTAAACTTCAGGAGGATTCCTCATTAGCCTAGGGGTGACCTCTGCAGAGTGGTCCAATTGGAAAAGGAAGATTGGGAGGAGGGGAGCAGAAGCCCCTTCCTCTGCCAGCCTGCACCCCGCTCTCCAGTGGGGCCATCAGAGATGTCCCTGTGCTTCTTGCTGTGAGCTCCCAGAGCCAGTTCCAGCTTTGCACTCCTCTTCTTCCTTCAGGACCCCCTCTTCCAGAAAGCCTGCTGCTGTAGTCTGAATGTTTGTCCCCCAAAATTCATAAGATGAAACTGAATCCCCACTGTGATAGGATGAGGGTGAGACTTTGGGAGATGATCAGGTCAGGAGGGCAGAGCCTTCGTGATTGGGACTGGTGTCCTTATAGAAGAGGCCCTAAGGAGCATGCCTGCCTCTCCTGCCAGGTGAGGACAGCTAGACGTTGGCAGACTGCAGCCTGGAAAAGAGCCCTCATGGGAACTTGACCGTGCCGGCACTCTGATCCTGAACTTCCTAGCTCCAGAACTGTGAGGTATGAAGTTCTGTTGTTTATAAGCTACCTAGTCTGTGGTAGTCTGTTGTAGCAGTAGGAACAAACTAACACACCTGCCCTGATCACCTGGGCCATGGTTCCCAGCCGTGAGCTCTGTACCACACTAGTTACCTTTCTTTCTTTTCTTTTCTTTCTTTTTTTTTTTTTTTTTGAGATAGAGTCTTGCTCCGTCACCCAGGCTGGAGTGCAGTGGTGTCATCTTGGCTCACTGCAACCTCTACCTCCCAGGTTCAAGCAATTCTCCTGCCTCAACTTCCTAAGTAGCTGGGATTATAGGCATGTGCCACCATGCCCGACTAATTTTTATATTTTTAGTAGAGACGGAGTTTCACCATATTGACCAGGCTGGTCTCAAACTCATCACTTCAAGTGATCTGCCCACCTCAGCCTCCCAAAGTGCTGGGATCACAGGCTTGAGCCACTGTGCCGGCCCACACTGGGCACCTTTGGACATATAGATTGTGCTTTCCAGCCTGAGAGCTGAAGCTTTCTCCCTGTTCCTCTCATTAACTTCCATGTCTCCCTCTTCCTCTGCCTTACTGCTCCTCCCTCTCTTTTCTCTTCTCTCCCCCCTCCTCTCTCTTCTCTCCCTCCTCTTTCTCTTCCTCCCACCCACCACCTCTTCTTTCTCCCAAGTCAGCTCCCCTGGTGGCTAAAGGAAGCACCACATGAGTGGCCGCCTCTAAGGGATGCTAGAGCCGTCTATCATTTTCATCAGAATTCCAGCTGGTAATTCTCAAATCCGGGCCGCATTCCAACTTCCAACCAGACTGCTGCCTTCTGCCCAGGAGTTTGGGGAGGGGGCACTGGAAACCCCTTGTACTCAGAGAGAGAGGAGAACTTAGCTTGGGGAAATGAAGGCTGGGGAGGTTACAATGAACTCTTCATATTTTGTCCCGTGCAGACCAGAAGGACAGAGCCAGGACTGAGACTAGACTGGATTTAAAGAAGAAGAATAGTGAAATAACCACTTGTTTTATTTGCTCAGGCTTCTAGAAACAGCATTCCTTTCTTTGGGGAACTGCCCTCCCACACTCCATACGATTTCAACTCAGTGTATATGGTCTCCTAGCCTCAGGTCAACATCCGGCCAGTCAGAAGCACCCATGGCCCTGTCCGAGTCTCTGTCTTCTGGTTCCCTAAGCTGGGATGAGATCTGCTGGGAGTTGCTGGCGACTTTGTGCCAATCACACGGAGAAACAGAGCCAGGAGTTGCAGGGAGAGAGAAGAAAAGTCCTGACAACATTGTTTAGGTCCCTAGAGTCCTTGAGGTCACTTCCACTGCTACCCTTCCTAGTTTCTTGGGCCAATCAATACACTCCCTATTTTGGTGAACCAGTGAGTTGAATTTCTTTCACTTCAACTCAGAGTTCCTAACTGACATAAGAACTTTCTCACAGTGGGAGCTGTCCAAATGGGGCTGGGCCGCCTCGGGAGGTGGCAGCTCCCAGAAAGAGCTGGACAACCTCCTGCCAGGGACGCTGGAGAGAAAATTTCTAGGTCCAGTTGTGCCAGATAACAGCTAATATTTATCGAGTGCCTGGCATTTTATAGCCATTACCTCAATCCTCAAAACACCCCTGTGGGGAGGCATTCACCCCATTTCGTAGACAAGGAAACAGAATCTCAGGGAGGTGCAAGTCTTTTTCACTCGAGAACTCCTGCTCCTTAAGCCCAAAAATTCAGAGGCTCTTTGCCCACCCCCTTCCTCAAAGCCTAGATGCCTCTGGAGGGGGCAAATGCAGTCCTGGTTTCTGCCATCAGCTCAGCAGCTCCTAAATAGGGCAGTCGATAGAGGCACGGTGCCGTGTCCAGGTGAGCAGAGAAGCACATGGCCCCAGTTGGCTCTGGGGACAGGTTGTCTGCAGAAGCACAAGAGTGGAAGAAACCCAGCGGAGGGGAGGGGAGCCTCTTGGGAGGGGGCAGGTGAGCGGGAGGTGTGTCTTCCTCCAAAGACCTGGATGAGGGGTTCTGCCATTTTATGTGTCATGGACACCTTTGGGAATCTGATGGAATCTGTGAGCCTTCTAGAAACAAGGACATGTGCAAATATGCAATGTATTGCATACAATTTCGGGGGCTCCAGAGACCTCCTGGAGCCATACGTGGAACTCCAGTAGCCCAGTTAAGAACTCCCTGTCAAGAAGCATGAAAAGTGCCCAGGGGCTACCCCAGGCTGATCCACAGTAGCAGTGAAATCTCAGAGACGCCAGACCGACCTTAGCTGATGATTTTAACCAGCACATCCAGTGGGGAAGGAGAGGGAGTTTCTTTGCCCCTTTCTCTTAGGATCTTGTCCCCCAGCACCATGCTGACCCCCAGTTCTCCTGCTTCCATTTCCTGCAGGGTCTGACTGGTACATAGGCTCCTGTCTGTTTTAGCCCAACTGCTAGGACTAGGATGAGGGACAGGAGAGGAGGTTCGTGGTTGCTTCTGACTCCACCTCTGACTCTGCCTCCACACTTCTCTAGAGGAGACTGAGTTTCAGGAGCTATCCAGTGAAGGATGAAAGGAATGACTCAGGGTGGGCTGATGAGGCAAAAGGGGTGAGTTGTCCATGAAGTTGTCCCATCAGCAGATGGGAGGAGGGAGGTGGAAAGGAGACCAGAAAGATGAGGAGTCTCCTAGGGAAGCTTTGGCCTCCAAACAAGACTGAGCTTCCTGGTTGAAGAGCAAAACTCAACAGGGCTGGAAGGGCCTGCTGAGAGGGCCCTGGAGGTCAGGCTTCTTCCTTTGAGTCCATACCGTCCCACCACCCCATCCCCGTGAACTCTTCCTTCCCAGAGCCTCCCTCTGGAGCCCGACCCCCTCCTGAGGCTCCCTCTATCTGAACAGCCTGTCCTGCATATTTGTCCCCTTGGCCTCTGAGGTGAGACTTTTATCTGCAGTGCCTGGGCCTCTGGAGCCAGGCACTCCCAGGCAAATAGGAGACACATCAGCCAGGAATGCCGGGGGGCAGGGTGAGGGAACGCCCCTGGAAAGACCCCCATGTGGAATGTCTGCTCTCCACCTCAAGCTTCTCCCACCTGACCCTTCACCCCAGGTCTGGGCTGGGCATTCCTGTTTTGGGCTCCCGAAGCTGGGTGTACTTTCCTTAATGATATTGCCAGATTAATTGCCCGTCTCTTTCCCATCAACTCAGTATCTAGGCCACCATTCTACCACCAGTATCTAGCAACATGCTTGGCATATAATAGGTACATTGCATCCAGTAGATGCTCAACCAGTATTTCTTTATAAGGGAAACTGATCACACACACCCTGCACCTGGGGAAAAGGCCCCCAGCTGCACTGTGAAAGCAGCATAAGGCACAAGACCCCGGCAGGACTGGGAGGCAGAAGGCCTGCACTTTGCTTAAATTCCACCAGCTGTGGCTTTGGACACTTCCTTCTCCTTCCAGGCCTGTTTTCTCATCTGAAACGTGGACTTGAATGGACTTGATAATCTGTGGTTCTAGTGCTAATATAAGACTTTTTATTTTTATTTTTAAATTAAAATTTTTTTTTTGAGGCGGAGTCTTGCTCTGCCTCCCAGGCTGGAGTGCAGTGGCGCAATCCTGGATCACCACAGTCTCTGCCTCCCGGGTTCAAGCAATTCCCCTGCCTCAGCCTCCCAAGTATCTGGGATTACAGGTGTGCACCACCATGCCCAAGTAATTTTTGTATTTTTAGTAGAGACAGGGTTTCACCACATTGGCCAGGCTGGTCTCGAACTTCTGATCTCAGTTAATCCACCCTCCTCGGCCTCCCAAAATGCTGGGATTAAGGCATGAGCCACCACACCCGGCCCCCAGTATAAGACTTTTTAAAGTTCATGATTAATACATAGAAATTTTGACTCACAGTCAACAAACCTTGGCAACTTAGCCTTGCTTTTACTCATGGCCAGGCACCGTGGGTATTTTTATCTATATGTCCCTGGTCTAAAAAGAGTCTGTCTCCCCATCCAGCCATGTATGTGCCCACCTCTGTGCCCACAAAATCAACTAACTACTTCTCTCACTCATTTGTTCATTCAGTGAATATTTATGGAATGCCTGTCATGAGTCAGAGATGATCTGCGTTTCCTTCGCCATCTTTGTGAGAATCTTCAAGAGAGTGACTGGTAGGTACGTCCTTCAGGGAAGGCTCTTCACATAGAGAATCTTCACAGAGGCATGTGGTGGGTCCCGGGAGGCCCCTCCCTCTTCCCCTGCCCCCCATCACCCCTCCTGCTGTTCGGCAAAGGCCCTGCTCCTAGGTGAGATCAGCCCTGTGCGCTGAGCAGAGAGGTCCAGCTGGCTAACAGGCTTTCCATGCGGCAGGTGGTGACGTGGTGCAGGGATCTGGAGAGAGCAGAAAGGGGCTAGTGCTCAGCCAACTTCCGCACCCCCCAGTGGAGATCTGCTCACACCCCCCAGCGACCCCCTTTGCACACACCAGCCACATGTAGGTGGGAGGCATCGCAGGGCCCCTCTCAATGACACTCAGGATGGGCCACTAGCCCCGGCCAGGACGAGTGAGCTGGCCGGGTCACCTGGGTGGATGCTGTCTAGGACTCATCACTGACTCCAGCCAGAGCTGCAAGGCCTTCCCTCTGGATGCCGGATTCTAGTCTGACTTGTGCGTTTCCCCACTGGCTGGCAGTGTCCTCGCCCTCTTCCTACCAGGGAGTGGAACAACCAAAGCTTTGTGCAGCGCGGTGAACACGGCAGGCACGTAACCGGAATCCCAGCCACAGCCACTGCAGTCCATTCCTTCCAGAACCCCTTGCTTATTTCAGCCTTCCTAAACCCTCATGAAAGAAAATAGATCTCAAGACCACAAGCTCGCTATGCCAAAGGGACAGTTAAGCTGGGGAACTGAGTCACACAAGTACTGCTTTCCTTTTGTTCCCAAACAGGCAGCTGTGATTTCACAACCCTGACAGAGTCTCATTTCCTCTGCTCCCTCCTTTCACATGTTTACTTTCACTTATGTCAAATGCAGATTTACTCAGCACAGGATAAAGCATCATTGACTTTTTCCTCTGCTCCCTTTCACGTGTAAAGTGTAAATTTACTGAGGCGAATCAGAGCCTCACAAGAACGGAATCATCTGCCTCATGACCTACGCTCACTCTTTATTTTTTCCCTCCTGTTTGCAATTTCCCCTTTAAATATGAAAGTTCCCCAAAACTCCCTTTGGAAAAAGCACAGATCACAGATGCTCCTGTGGCTTGAATTTCCCTAACCTCCCTCGCACCCTCCACTTGCAACCCCCACAGCCTGTTGTTCTTAACCTTGGCTAAATAGACCTCTACTTGATGGAAACCTACCCCAGTCACTTTTGGTTTACACCTTTATCTCTCCCATTTGACCTTGGGTACAGATGGGCTCAGGATAGTTGTGAGCAGGATCAAGAGAAGGGGAAAGGTATAACTGATGCCATCTGCACTGAAGGCGCCAGCTCAAGGGTGGTCCATAGAACCCCAGATGCAGAATGTAGAGCATCTCTGCCCCCGAAGAGTCCCGTGGGTGACCTCTGAGCAACACTGGGTTAGGTGCATGGCTAAATTTGGCCCAGTTGTTTTTCCCTTCGGTTTACACAGTCATGAGTTGTACCTGCTGAGTGCAGCTGGGGAGAGTAACCCAGGCCCAGGCACTGGCTTCTCAACAGATTCCCTCTTCCAGGCTCAGCTGGGGTCCTGTTACTGCTTGGCAATCCTTTTAAAAAAGAACTTTGTTATTTAAGGTACTAAAAAGCCATATAAGCACCTTGTAGAAAATTTAGAAAATAAAGGTAAGTAAAAAGAAAAACCACTCATAATTCTCATAATTCCACCACCTAGAAACAACCACTGCTCACTGGCATATATTCTAACAGTTTTATATCTGTCTATATATAGATAATTACATATTCTTTTCAAAAATCAGATTATTGTGTTCATACTAGTTGTTCAACAAATATTCCTGAGTACTTTTTCATGTAATCAATTGTTATTTTCCAATGTATTTGAATGGCTGCATACATTCTATTATACTGAAATTGGGTTATAAATTAGACTAATATTTCATATTAACCATTTGTGCCTGTCTGAAGTAACAGGATATCCAGTGCCTCTCTCTTGGGGACTTCTTCCACTCTGAACCGAAGGACTTCCTGAATCCGAAGGGCTGGTTCGTCCATCCAAAGCCACATGAAGAGAGTGCTGGAGCCTCTATCTCACTGTGGTTTCTGCTGCCACCTCAAGGTGTCACAGCAGGACCTGGCCCCGGACCGTCTGAGCATCCTTGGCCACCAAGACAGTGATGTTCTCACTGGTCCAGATTTCTACAGGGACTGTGGTCCTTCTTCAATGGAGGAAGACCCCAACACGCCAAAGTGCCTAGGATGGGAGAGGCTTCCAGCCCAGACGCACCAGCCAGAACCCTGCCAGCTTAGAGTCTGAGCCAGGTCCCCATCACCAATGGATCTCATTCAGAACCATCTCAGTCCATTAGAGGGAATCTAGCCATGTTAATCACTGAAGGATAGGGGTTACAGGCTTCTACTCCTTTTCTTTGGGGGCTCTTTGCTCCAAAGAGATCGCCCACCTCCTTCTCAGCAGCCATTCTTGAGAAACTATGAGTTCCCTCAAATTTCCTTTTCTACACCTCAACTTTCTGCTGGTTTGCCATGCATTCTTTTATTTGCTCTCTTATCAGGAATTGTCCTTCCCTTCCAGACTAACACTATGTCCTCTACATACTGCTGATCTTGCCCCTGCCCTTCTGTATCTTCTCTCTGCATCAATTATCCCTTCTATATATCTTGCTTCTTCTATCTCTCTCTCTCTTTACTAAGTCCTTACTCACCCCGAGACAGACAAATCTCTCAAGCCTAGAAACAGACAAGCAAATATACCTGCCCCTTTCAACCTTAATTCCCCTCCGTCTGCCACCCAACTTTCTCCTTATCCTTCAGGCCAAACTTCTACAAAGCACAGTGTACCATCGCTGTCCTAACTCCTCAACCCACATCACCTGGGCACCTTGGCCATCCCTTCAATGAGACCGCTTTCTCAGAGTTCACCACTAACTGGGGTTGCCATGTGTCTCAGTTTTCCGGGAAGCATCCTGCTTTACCCTTGTTGTCCCAGAGTGCTCTCCAGCAGTCCCAGTTTAAACACTAAATGTTATGACCACCTCATCGCTGATCAGCTGCGACCAACACAGCCCACCGCTCCATTGCAGCCATTCTGCACAACCTCCCTGCAACACGGCGCTCTGTCGACTGTGCTGGTCTTGGTCTTTCCTCCTCCTCTGGCTTATTTGACACCCCTCTGCTCCTGTCTCCCCTCTCCTCTCCGTGTGCTTTCTGTTATCCACGTTCACAGCATTCACTTTCCCCACACAAGCCAACGCTCTTCAAGCTTCAGTTCCTCTTCTTTAGCATTTAATCTCCTTCTGGATTTCACCCACACCCTCAGCTTCACTCAGCATCCCTGCCTTCACCCTCAATCCAGGGCAAATCTAAAGACTTCTGGGAATTGCCTTGGCTTAAATGCAGGCTTACAAAACTACCCTCCCCAGACTTGACAGAAATGACCAAAAGGAACAAATATGAGAGAACAAGCTTCACCAGGGCTGAAGCCA
>PVKP010040244.1:7684-19695 GCA_004027715.1 Plecturocebus donacophilus
TTTTTTTTTTTTTTTTGAGACGGAGTCTCGCTCTTGTTGCTCAGGCTGGAGTACAATGGCGCAATCTTAGTTCACCACAACCTCCACCTCCCAGGTTCAAGCGATTCTCCTGCCTCCTGAGTAGCTGGAATTACAGGCATGCACCACCATGCCTGGCTAATTTTGTATTTTTAGTAGAGTCGGGGTTTCTCCATGTTGGTCAGGCTAGTCTCAAACTCCTGACCTCAGGTGATCCACCTGCATCGGTCTCCCAAAGTGCTGGGATTAGGGGATCTTATGAGCCTTGCCTCTCTTCCTTTCTTCTTCTTCTTCTTTTTTTTTTTTTGGAGACAGAGTCTCATTCTGTTGCCCAGGCTTAAGTGCAGTGGTGCAACCTTGGCTCACTGCACCCTTCACCTCTGGGGTACAAGTGATTCTCCTGCATCAACCTCCTGAGTAGCTAGGATTACAGGTGCCTGCCACCATGCCCAGCTAATTTTTGTCTTTTTAGTAGAGACGGGGTTTTGCCATGTTGGCCAGGCTGATCTCGAACTCCAGACCTCGACTGATCGGCCCACCTCAGCCTCCCTAAGTGCTGGGATTATAGGCATGAGCCACTGTGTCCGGCCATACATTTTATATTTTATTTTATTTTTTATTTTGAGACAGGGTCTCAGTCTGTTGCCCAGACTGGAGAGCAGTGGCTTGATCATGGCTCACTGCAGCCTTAACCTCCTGGGGTCAGGGATTCTCCCACCTCAGCCCCCTGAGTAGCTGGGATTACAGGTGCCTGTCACCACACCTAGATAATTTTTGTATTTTTAGTAGAGACCAGGTTTCGCTATGTTGGCCAGGCTGTTCTTGAACTCCTGGCTTCAAGTGATCCACCCACCTCAGCCTTCCAAAGGGCTGGGATTACAGGTATGAGCCACCTCACCCGGTCTGCTTGCCTTTTTCACCAGCTGTTTCTAACTTTGGTTCAGGCTGTGTCTGTGGCCAGGAGTGCCCTCTCCTCACTCTGTGAAGCTCCAAGCCCTCACTCAGCATACCCAGCCCTGTGCCTGGCACATGGAGGCATCATGTTGTATTGACCTGACCCACAGTCCCTCCACCACGACACAGAGGCCTCCATGTCTCCATGAGATGCTCCTGGCCCCAGTGACCCTGCGTATTTCCCTTATGTCCTCCCTGATGCCAGAGCAAGGGCCTTACAGGTCTCTCTTCTTTGGTCTCTGACACCATCTGGATTTTGCTCTGGCCAGAGGTTGGAGGGCAAAGAAGCTCCCTGCTTCTCCTCTCTGTCACCTCCTTTCAATACCGACACAAGTGATCACATCATGCTACACAATGAAACACCAGTGATATGTAACATATACTTATTCCACTGTACAATAAAATTATATAAAATGGGCCGGGTGCGGTGGCTCATGCCTGTAATCCCAGCACTTTGGGAGGCTGAGGTGAGTGGATCACGAGGTCAAGAGATCGAGACCATCCTGGCCAACACGGTGAAACCCCCTCTCTACTAAAAATACAAATAATTAGCCAGGCATGGTGGTGCACACCTGTAGTCCCAGCTACTCGGGAGGCTGAGATAGGAGAATTGCTTGAACCTGGGAGGTGGAGGCTGTGGCGAGCTGAGATTGTGCCATTGCACTCCAGCCTGGCAACAAGCGAGATTCCATCTAAAAGAAAATTATATAAAATGACCTGATGCAGTGGTTCCCACCTGTAGGCCCAGCTATTTGGGAAGCTGAAGCGGGAGGATCACTTGGGCCAGGAATTTAAGATCAGCCTGGGCAACACAGTGAAACCCCATCTCCAAAAAATTGTTTTTAAAAATTATATGGGCCAGGTGTGGTAGTTCATGCCTGTAATCCCAGCACTTTGGGAGGCTGAGGAGGGCAGATTACCTGAGGTGGGGAGTTTGAGACCAGCCTGACCAACATGGAGAAACTCCATCTCTACTAAAAATACAAAATTAGCCGGGTGTGGTGGCGCATGCCTATAATCCCAGCTACTTGGGAGGCTGTGGCAGAATTGCTGGAACCTGGGAGGCAGAGGTTGCGGTGAGCCGAGATCGCGCCATTGCACTCTAGCCTGGGCAACAAGAGTGAAACTTCATCTCAAAAAAAAAATTATATAAAGTAGTATAATATGTTTTTGAAGTTCATGCATGCTTCTGTGTGTATCAGTATTTTATTTTATTTTTTTGCTTGTTTTTGAGGCAGAGCCTCATTCTATTGCTTAGGCTGGAGTGCAGTGACATGATCTTGGCTTACTGCAACCTCTGCCCCCCAGGTTCAAGTGATTCTCCTGCCACAGCCTCCCAGTAGCTGGAGCCTCCCAGGTACCTGCCATCACACCTGGCTAATTTTTGTATTTTTAGTAAAGACAGGGTTTCACCATGTTTCCCAGGCTGGTCTTGAGCTCCTGGCCTCAAGCGATCTACCCACCTCAGCCTCCCAAAGTGTTGGGATTACAGACGTAAGCTACTGTGTCTGGCTATGTATCAGTATTTGAAAACATACACTATGTAACTCCATTTGTATGAAGTTCTAGAATGGTGAAACTAAGTAATACAGAAATAAATTCAGGAGAATGGTTGGATTTGGGGTAGGGTGGAAGTAGAGATTGACTAGAAAAGGACATCAAGGGACTTTTTTGGATGACGTTGATGCTCTGTATATTGACAGGGGTTTATTTTATTATTATTTTTTGAGATGGATCTTGCTCTATCGCCCAGTCTGGAGTGCAGTGGCATGATCTCAGCTTACTGCAACCTCTGCCTCCCAGTTTCAAGCAATTCTTCTGTCTCAGCCTCCCGAGTAGCTGGGATTACAGGCATGCGCCACCACGCTGGGCTAATTTTTGTATTTTTAATAGAGATAGGGTTTCACTGTTTTGGCAAGGCTGGTCTTGAACTCCTGACCTCAGGTGATCTGCCTGCCTTGGCCTCCCTAAGTGATGGGATTACAGGCGTGAGCCCCCACACCTGGCCCGAGTATATGGAATTTATTAAACCATTTCCATGTGCAGGCATATTGAAGTTTATGAGATGAATATTAACATCATCCTCATTTTATGAATGAGCAGAGGAAACTCAGGAAGTTACAATGATTTTTTTGCCCAGGCTACATGGCTCACAATGACAGAATCAGACCCTAAATCCAGATCTGTTTACCTATCCTGTCTTCCACTGGGCCTAGCACAGCACCCACACAAAGAACAAGTCCCAGAACTATTGTTGAAAGAAGGAATGAGTCTGGGTGTGGTGGTCTACTCTGTTGTCCAGGCTGGAGTGCAGTGGCCGAGACTGTGCCACTGCACTCCAGCCTGGGCAACAGATTGAGACTCTGTCTCAAAAAAAAAAAAAAAAGAAAAAGAAAGAAGGAATAAATTGGACCTGAATTGTGAATGGGAACAATGTAGCATGGCTGCAGCCAGAGGAGCATTTAAGAATGTTACACAGGAGTGTCATGGCCTCCACAGTTCTGCCAATGGGGGACTCTCTTTTGAAACAGACCACGAGCAGGAAGTGAGTCTCCCATTCAGGAGTAGGTATTTCCTGCTGGGTTTCCACTGGGCTGTTGTCCTGCAATGCAGGTGTGTGTATGTGTGAGTGTGTGAGTATAAAGGTCAGCATGGAGGAAGCAGATGCTCCAAGCAGGGCTGCAGAGACTCACAAAGCGGCTGGAATTGTTGTTGCGCACAGTCTTGGCGTTGCCGAAGGCCTCGAGCAGCGGGTTGGACTGCAGGATGATATCTTTGACGTGCTGGGGGCAGAGGCAGGTGGGGTGGGAAGAGGTCAGACTAGGGCAGCAGTGCGGATGGGCAGGGCGGCACTACTGTGTGGGTGAGGGTGACCCAGCTTATCCTTCTGTTTTCCTCACCTGGACCTTCTCGCCTCCGCCAGACACCTTGGAGATGTACCCCATGATGTATTTCGCTGCCACCGTCTTCCCAGCTCCACTCTCTCCACTGGGGATGAATGGAGGAATAAATGATCAGTGGATGGGGTTGTGGGGAAGAGCCCTTTTTAGTGACTGACCATTCATTCATTGAGTACCTACTACATGCCTGCCAGTATTCCAGGTACTGGGAATACCATAATGAACAAGACAGATAAAATCTTTGCTCTCAGCTGGGTGTGGTGGTGGCCCATGCCTGTAATCTCAGCATTTTGGAAGGCTGAGGAGGGCAGATCACTTGAGGTCAGGAGTTTGAGACCAGCTTGGCCAACATGGTGAAACCCCATCTCTACTAAAATACAAAAATTAGCGGGATATGGTGGTGAGCACCTGTAATTCTAGCCACTCGGGAGGCTGAGGCAGGAGAATTGCTTGAACCTGGGAAGCGGAGGTTGCAGTGAGCCAAGATGCCGAGATTGTGCCACTGCACTCCAGCCTGGGTGACAGAGTGACACACACACACACAAAATCTCTGCTCTCATAATGCTGGCATAGATTGACTGACTGAGATGGGGTCTCACTCTGTTGCCCAGGCTGGAGTGGTGATCACAGTGGTGATCATAGCACCTGTTGCTGTCTGGGACTCCTGGGCTCAAGCAATCCTCCCTCCTCAGCCTCCCGAGTAGCTGAGGACTACAGGTGTGCACCACTGTGCCTGGCTAATTATTTTATTTTATTTTTTTGAGACAGAGTCTTTCTGTCACCAGGCTGGAGTACAGTGCTGTAATCTCAGTTTACTGCTCCCTCTGCCTCCTGGGTTTAAGCAATTCTCCTGCCTCAGCCTCCTGAGTATCTGGGATTACAGTCGTGTACCACCACACCCAGCTAATTATTCTAGTTTTAGTAGAGACAGAGTTTCACCATGTTGGCCAGGATGGTCTTGATCTCTTGACCTCGTGATCCACCCACCTTGGCCTCCCAAAGTGCTGGGATTACAGACGCGATAGAGACAGGGTGTTGCTATGTTGCCCAGGCTGGTCTTGAACTTCTGACCTTAAGAAATCCTCTCGCCTTGGCCTCCCAAAGTGCTGGGATTACAAGCATGAGCCAACACTCCTGGCCTGAGGTGACATTTAGAGGAGACAGACCGACAATAGCAGAATGAACAAATAAAATACATCGTGAGTCAAATGGTGATAAGGAAAATAAAACAGGGTGAGGGCAAAGAGGGACAGCAGGGCTCTGTTCAGATGGGGAGTTTCAGAATAACCTCCCTGGGGGCAGTGATGATGTTTCAGTGGGGGTCGGGGCAGCAGGGTCTGTGACCCCCCCCCAACCCCATCCATACCTAATAATGACACACTGGTTCTCACAGTCGATGAGCATGTTCCGGTACATGTTGTCCGTGAGGGCGTAGATGTGTGGGGGATTCTCGTACTGGGCCTGGCAGGGGAGGTCAGGTCTCAGCCCAGGGCTGGGGGCCAGGGGTCTCGGGGCTGTGCCTCCCACCCAGCTCCGGCCTCACCGCGCCCTGGTAGAGGTCGATCTCGCGTTCTGTGAAGTAAGGCATCTGCTTGAAGGGGTTTACGGAGATAAGCACAGAGCCGATGTAGGTCTGAGGGATGGTTAAGGGTCGTGCTGAATCCTGGTAGGTTTTGTCCTCCCTGTCCCCTCATCCTGCCCCAACCCAGGGATTCCCAGAGCTCCATTGCTTGGAGGTGGAAGAGATAGAGATATTGGATGCACCTTGAGTCTCTTGGAAAAAGGGCTGGCTGGGCTCAGTGGCTCACACCTGTCATCCCAGCACTTTGGGATGCCAAGGCAGGCGGATCAATTGAGGTCAGGAGATCGAGACCAGCCTGGCCAACATGGTGAAATCCTTTTTCTACTAAAAATACAAACAATTAGCCAGGCATGGTGATGCATGCCTATAATCCTGGCTACTTGAGAGGCTGAGGCAGGAGAATCGCTTGAACCTGGGAGGTGGAGGTTGCAGTGAGCTGAGATCGTGCCATTGCACTCCAGCCTGGGCAGCAAGAGCCAAACTCCATCTCAAAAAAGCAAAACAAAACAAAAAAAACCAAAAAAACAAAAACAAAATAAACATTAGCCAGGCATGGTGGGGCATGCCTGTAATCCCAGCTACTTGGTAGGCTGAGGCAGGAGAATGGCTTGAACCCGGGAGGCAGAGGTTGCAGTTAGCTGAGATTGCACCACTGCACTCCAGTCTGGGCAACAAGAGCCAAACTCTATCTCAAAAAAAACAAAACAAAACAAAACAAAACAAAAACCCCAAAACAAAAACAAAATGAGCCAGGCCTGGTGGCGCATGCCTGTAATCCCAGCTACTAGGGAGGCCGAGGCAGGAGAATCGCTTGCACCTGGGAGGCGGCGGTTGCAGGGAGCCGAGATCGTGCCGCTGAACTGCAGCCTGAGTGACCCAGCAAGACTCCATCTCAAGAAAAAAAAAAAAAAAAGAAAGAAAGAAAGAAAAAGAAAAAACAAGGTTGGATCTGGAAGGGGAGAAACGGAACCCGCTGGAGCTGAGCTTCCCCAGGACAGAGGGAGCAGTGGCAGCCACAGCTGCCCCCAGCCAGAGCCACGCTGTCACTCGGCCTGTCCTCTGTCTCCTCGCCCGGTGCTCTCCCAGCGCTGCCTCCCCTCCACCCTCCACTCCGTCCACTCCTTCCCTGCCTGCCCATGCCCCTCCCAGGCCCAGGGTACGAAGATGTAGTCGTCCATGAAGCGCTTCCGGAGGTTGCCGGCGATGGCGTCTTCGGTGATCTGGGGCAGGAGCACCATGTCGTCCACGCCGCTCTGCTTCACGTTGTGGCTCTGCCAGTGGAAGCGCTCCTTGCTGCCCTGGAGGGGGAGGCCAGCAGCTTCTGGGTTCTGTTCCACCTCCCCCACCCCACCTCCATTCCTCGTCTCCCGGAAAGGCTGGCAGGGTTCAAGCCACGCCCCTGCCCCCCGACAGAAGATGCACCGCTCGGATCCAGCCCTCAGCCCTCTCTTTTTATTTTTACCTTATTTAATTTATTTATTTTGAGATGGAGTCTCGCTCTGTCACTCAGGCTGGAGTGCCCTGGCGTGATCTCAGCTCACTGCAACCTCCACCCCCACAGGTTCAAGCAATTCTCCTGCCTCAGCTTCCCAAGTAGCTGGGATTACAGGCACCTGCCACCTCGCCCAGCTAATAGTTTTTATTTTTGGTAGAGATGGGGCTTTGCTATGTTGGCCAGCCTGGTCTGGAACTCCTGACCTCAAGTGATCCACCACCTTGGCCTCCCGAAGTGCTGGGATTACAGGCATGAGCCACCTCGCCTGGCCTCTTTATTTATTTATTTTTTTACTAAAAAAATTTTTTTACACCAGGTGCAATGGCTCAGATCTGTAATCCCAGCACTTTGGGAGGTTGGGGCAGAAGGATTGCTTGAGGCCAGGAGTTCGATATCAACCTGGGCAACATATCAAGGCCCTGTCCCTATTAAAAAAAAAAAAAAAGGCCGGGTGTGGTGACTCATGCCTGTAATCCCAGCCCTTTGGGAGGCCAAGGTGGGGATCACGAGGTCAAGAGATCAAGACCATCCTGGCTAACAGGGTGGAACCCCGTCTCTACTAAAAATACAAAAATTATCTGGGTATGGTGGCACATGCCTATAATCCCAGCTACTCGGGAGGCTGAGGCAGGAGAATCGCTTGAACCTGGGAGGCGGAGGTTGCAGTGAGCCAAGATTGCACCACTGCCCTCCAGCCTGGTGAGAAAACAAGACTCTGTCTCAAAAATAAATAAGTAAATAAATAAAAAGAAAAGGCCGAGCTCGAACTCGTTGGCTCACGCCTGTAATCCCAGCACTTTGGGAGGCCGAGGCAGACAGATCACCCAAGGTCAGGAGTTCAAGCCCAGCCTGGCCAACATGGTAAAACCCTGTCGATATTAAAAATATCAAAAATTAGCAAGGCATAGAGGCAGGCACCTGTAATCCCAGTTACTCAGGAAGCTGAGACAAGAGAATTGCTTGAACCCAGGAGGCGGAGGTTGCAGAGAGCTGAGATTGCACCACTGCACTCCAGCCTCGCAGACAAGAGTGAAACTGTCTCAAACAAACAAGAGTTCTCAAGCCATGAAAAGACATGAAGGAAACTTAAATATATATCACTAAGTAAAAGAGGCCAATCTGAAAAGGGTATACCCTGTCCGAATGCAACTATAGGACATTCTGGAAAAGGCCAAACTACAAGAACGGTGAAAGATCGTTGGGGCCAGATGCAATGGCTCACACCTGTAATCCCAGCACTTTGGGAGGCCGAGGCAGGAAGATTGCCTGAGGTCAGGAGTTCAAGACCATCTCGGGCAACATAAGAAGACCTCCCCCATCTCTACAGAAAATAGAAAAATTAGACAAGAGTGGTGGCACATGTCTGTGGATCTAACTACTCTGGAGGCTGAGGTGGGAGGGTCACTTGAGCCCAGGAGGTCGAGGCTGCAGTGAGCCATGATCACATCACTGTACTTTTAGCCTAAGAACAGTGTGTCTCAAAAAAAAAAAAAGAAAAAATAGACTGGGGGTGGTGGCTCACGCCTATAATCCCAGCACTTTGGGAGGCCAAGGTGGGTGGGTCACTTGAGGTCAGGAGTTAGAGACCAGCCTGGCCAACATAGTGAAAGCTTGTCTCTACTAAAAATACAAAAATTAGCCAGGCGTGGTGGTGGGCACCTGTAATCGCAGCTGCTAGGAGGGCTGAGGCAGGAGAATCACCTGAACCCAGGATGCAGAGGTTGCAGTGAGCTGATATTTTGCTACTACACTCCAGCCTGGATGACAGAGTGAGACTCTGTCTCAAAACAAACAAACAAAAAAACACTGTAAAATAAATAAATAAATAATAAAAGTTTTGAGACAGGGTCTTGCTCTGTCGCCCAGGCTGGAGTTCAGTGGTGCAATCACAGCTCCGTGCAGCCTCGACCTCCTGGGCTCCAGCAATCCTCCCGCCACACCGCAGCATCCCGAACAGCTGGGACTACAGACCTGCGCCACCATGCCTGGATAACTTTTGTATTTTTTGTAGAGATGGGGTCTTGCTGTGTTGCCACAATTGGTCTTGAACTCCTGGGCTCAATTGATTTATCTGCCTCAGTCTCCCAAAGTGGTGAGATTATAGGCCTGAGCCACCACACCTAGCCCCTCAGTGCTCTCCTTTGGTCTCTCTATTCATCCATCACTCCGCCTAATGCCCCTTATGCCCGATGAAGGATGCCAGGCTTGGCGGGAAGGGCACAGGGTGCTTAGGGATCTGCAGGCAGCTGGAGCGAGCAGGAAGATCCAGCAGCTTGGTGGAGAATGGGTGTATCCCGGTTGTCACTTCCCGCCAGCCTCCCAGTGTCTTCCTTTCCCATCCCCCGTCCCCTCCCCAGGCCCAGGCCAGTCCCTGACTTCTCTGTGGCATTTGACCCACTGCTGCCAGGCGGCCTCCTTCCTTCCCCCCTCTCACCTCTCCTCTTCTGTGGTCACACATCCCAGCCAGTCCCTTTGAGCTCCTCCAGGCCACCATGTGCTGTGACCTCTGCCTTCTGAGCCTGCGTGTGACCTTCCTCAGCTCCACCCTCCACTCCTGGACCTGCCTCCCTGCTGTCTCTGCTGCGGCCTTCTCTGTCCTCTGTGTACTGGTTTTCTTTTCTTTTTTTTTAGTCAGTCTAGCTCTGTCACCCAGGCTGGAGTGCAGTGGCACAATCACAGCTCACTGCAGCCCTGACCTCCTGAGCTCAAGAGATCCTCTCATCTCAGCCTCCTGGGACCACAGGTGCGTGCCACCATGCCTAGCGATAATATTTAAGTTTTTTTGTATTGATGGGGTCTTGCTATGTTGCCCAGGCTGGTTTTGAACTTCTGGCCTCAAATGATCCTTCCACCTCAGCCTCCCAAAGTTGTGGGATTTCAGGCATGAGCCATCTTGTCTGACCCAGACGACACTTTCTTTAGGCCCCATGGAGGAGATTGAGGCATGTGCTCTCCAAAAAACTCCTCTTGCCTGGGTTGCTCTCTCCTTTGAGCCTGACTGAATTTATCTAGTGCCTTAAACACTCTGGCTTTCTCAGGCTCACTCTGTCTCTATTCAACACATCTTTGCAAAGGAGGAGTCTGACAGAGAGGAGTGATGGCAACTTGGAGCTCCCTCATTTGGTGAACTCATGGTCAGATAAGATGTCTCTCCTCCTGGAAGCTTCCCATTCCCAGGCCAGGAGCTCCTGGAGGCAGAGACTGGGGCTGAGATGTTTCTCTGTCAAATGAACAAGGGACGAAGGCAAAGAAAGAAACCCAGATTCAGAGCAAAACCCTCCAGAGCAAACGAAGCTGGTAATTTATTTTTTTTAGACGGGGCCTCACTGTGTTGCCCAGGCTGGATGGGGTGCAGTGGTGTGACCATGGCTCACTGCTACCTCCACCTCCCGGGCTCAAGCGATCTTCCCACCTCAGCCTCCTGAGTAGCTGGGACTATAATTTTTTGTATTTTTGGTAGAGACAGGGTTTTGTCTCTGCTCTTGAACTCCCGAGGTCCAGCGACCTTCCCGCCTTGACTTCCCAAACTGCTGTGATTACAGGCATGAGCCACTGTGTCCAGCCTGGAATTGAAGTCTTTAAAGTGGACTGTGTTTGCCAGTGGATTCCGGGGCTACAGGCAGGGCGCAAGCAGAAGGGTCCATATGAGCAACTGTAAGGCAGAAGTGAAGCTGGTCTCTCCTGGGGGTACTGGGGAGCCACAGAATATTCTTGATTGGGGTGGGGGATGGAGGTACATGGTCAGATTCTGGACATGCTGACAGCTAGAGGTGAGGGTTGTCGAGGGATGCCCATGGGCATTAAATAAGCCCAGCCTTTGGCATGAGGGTAGATCTGGGTTCTAATCCTGACTGGGCAAACAGATACAGGTTCGAGTCTCCATTGTCTCATCTGTAAAAAGGGAGAAGCAGGCTGGGCGCGGTGGCCCACACCTGCAATCCCAGTACTTTGGGAGGCCAAGGTGGGTGGACCACGAGGTCAGGAGATCAAGACCATCCTGGCTAGCATGGTGAAACCCTGTCTTTACTAAAAGTACAAAAAATTAGCCAGGTGTGGTGGCAGGCGCCTATAGTCTCAGCTACTGGGGAGACTGAGGCAGGAGGATCTCATGAACCTGGGAGGTGGAGATTGCAGTGAGCTGAGATTGTGCCACCATGCTCCAGCCTGGGCAAAAGAGCTAGACGCCATCGCAAAAAAAAAAAAAAAAAAAAAAAAGGGAGTAGCAGCTCCACTTCCCAGCGTTGAGGAGAGGATGAACTGCTTTGGGGAACAAGGTGGGATGGAGGGCTGGTGCCCCTCCCCAAGTCTGAGTGGTCATGAGGATAGACCCAGGCTGAGGGGCATTTGACAGAATTAACACTCACTGAGCACCTGTGCTGCGCCTGATTTGGGGGATGTAGATCATTGATGTTACCAGCCATCGCCACACCATCTCAGCGTGGGGTAAACTCAGAGGGAAACTGAGGCTCGAGAAGGACAGTGGCTTCTCTAAGTACACTTGATTAAAGACACAGGTATTGTTTCCAAGGGTGTGGGATGTGAACTTGGGTCTATTCAATAGCAAAGAACAGGTTCTTCGCCGGGCGAGGTGGTTCACGCCTGTAATCCTAGCCCTTTGGGAGGCTGACGTGGGCAGATCACTTGAGGTCAGGAGTTCAAGACCAGCTTGACCAACATGGTGAAACCCTGTCTCTACTAAAAATACAAAATTTTAGCCAGGTGTGTTGGTGCATGCCTGTAATCCCAGCTACTTGGGAGGCTGAGGTACAAGAATTGCTTGATCCCAGGAGGCAGAGGTTGCAGTGAGCCAAGATTGCACCACTGCACCCCAACCTGGGCAAAGAGAGTGAGACTTGGTCTCAGAAAAAAAAAAAGCAGGTTCTTGCATGTATGTACATGCACAGGAGGCTGGGCTGGTGCTGAGAAGTGTTTTTTTTGTTTTGGTTTTTGAGACAGGGACTCACTGTGTCCCCCAGGCTGGAGTGCAATGGCACAGTCATGGCTCACTGCAGCCTTGACCTCCTGGATCAAGTGATCCTCCTGTCTCAGCCTCCCATGTAGC
>PVKP010040245.1:0-19598 GCA_004027715.1 Plecturocebus donacophilus
CACACGGTGCAGCTGGATTCCCGTCGGCCCCACTGAGCAGCTGGATTCCCGTCGGCCACACTGTTCCTCGTGCTCTTCCTCCATCTTCATCCCTGTTGCTTTTTTGTCTTCCACTCTTTTCTGCCTTCTCTGGTTTTGACTGTGAATTTTGTATGATTTCATTTTCTCTTCTCTCTTAGCAAATCAGTTACACTTCTTGTTTCTTTTTCCTTTTCTTATTGGTTATCAGAGTTTGCAATATGCATTGACAGTGAATACAGGTTCGCGTTCAGTAGTGTGGTGTCACGTCACAGGCGGTGCAGTTTCTCCCGGCAGAGTGTTCCCGTCCTTACAGCTTTGCTGTCGTTCATTTGCTTATCCATAAGCGATAATCGCCAAATACTGGCTGCTGTTACCCACTTCTACATTTATCCACTATTTCTCCTCCACTCTAGGAAGATAATTTAATTGGGTACAGAATTATAGGTTGTTGGTTTTATCCTTTCAACACTTTAAATGGATACAGACGGTTTACGACTTGGGTTAGCTGTAAATGTGTAGCATCGGTGGCTCAGGAATGTCGCCCTAGAAGGCACTTCCTTGGTGGGAGCAGGACGGGAAGTGAGGTGACAGGGAGGGGGCCCAAAGACCCCCCAGCAGAAGGTTCCTGGGGTGTGAGACCCGGCGCCCAGGCAGAGACTGTCCCAGGACGGTGCTGTCAGCCCAGCGTCAGGGTGGCCGTTTGGCGGTTGGTGGCAGCTTTGTGCTCCCATCTGCAGACACCGTCAGAGATGGATGGGGACAATCCTGCAGGGAGGTGCTGAGTGGAGCTGTGACAGCGGACCCCACACCCGGGGGTGTCATCAGAGGCTGCTCTGATAAATGGAGATGTGAAAGTGTACTCACAACCGGGTAGTGTCCGAGACCATGAGATTTATGTTCCTCTGGTCTTGGTGGCCTCCCACGTCCCCAGGGCTCTGGAGGGAGCCTGGCCAGATTCATCAGCTTTCGGTGCTGTGTCTTCCAGGAAAAGTCGGGGCCGCTGAGTCCAGGCCACCAACGGGAGCTGCGGACCCCGCCCGACCTCTTGACCGAGGTGCTCTCGGGGCACAGGGGCACTCAGGAGCCGTGGTGGCTGCTGTGGCTTCTGCTCTCAGTTCACAGACGCACTCAGTGCACGTCCCCTGTGCGTGGCAAGGGGGCCTGGGTGGAAGGGGTCAGCAAGGAGACGCCCATCCTCCAGGCACTGTGACCCCCTCCCAAAGGCCAGCGGCCCCGAGCAGGGCCCTGGGGAGAGGCCAGGGGAGCCGAGGACGGGAAGGAGAGCTGGAAGCGAGGGGCCCCGAATTGAGTAGGGTCTGGGCGGCACCTGAGGGTTTCTTTGAGGTGGACTTGCTGGGCGGGAGAGCGGCACCCCTAGGCCCTGGGAAGCTGGAGGTGCCCTGAGTGCTCAGAAGGTGCGCTGTGTCTGCAGGGGCCTGGCTCTGGGTTACGGCCCCCAGGCATGGGATCAGCTTCCTCACAGACCGAGGTGAGCGGGGGCAAAGCGCCCACAAGGCCAGTGTCTGTGAACCTGTGTCCCTCACCCAATGTGGGACCTCCCACCAGAACCTTCCTCCAGTGGCACTGGTGACCGGGGTGGCTTCGATGTGGCTGGGGGTGTTTGGAGCAATGTCAGTTGTTTGCCTTCTGCCACCCGGTTTGAGACACTTGACCGGGTCCCCACAGATGTCCTTGAGCTCCACAGCACGTGGGTCCAATACAGACGTGGCAGGGGATCCGAGAGCTTTGTCCGGAGTGGCCTCGGGGGCAGCCATGAGGGGAAGGCCAGGACTGGGCACAGCAGAGGCCTCACCTGCCCAGCGGGGGCTCTGGAGCTGGGACAGCTCCTCGGAGAGCGTCCAGGGCCAGAGCTCGCGCCCTGCACAGCTGCGACTGGGTGCAGGGCCCCTGGGTTACGGGCAGGTCCTCCAGCCGCAGCGCCATCCAGGGCCTGTAGGGTTTGCAGAGGCCGGACTTGGGAACTGACTAGGGGAGGACCAGGCCCCTCTGTACCCCTCGGACTTGAAGTGGGGGCCGGCCCCTGCCGTCCACCCAGGACGTGATCGTGCTTTCGATTCTGTCTCTCTGTGTCACTGTCTCTGTCTTTATCTCACTGTCTCTTTAGATTTCTGTCTTTCCCACTGTCCCCCTAGCTCAGCTGGGTGGGAGAGGGGCATTCTGGAAGCTTCCATGTGGTCTTCCCTACAGGTCAGGATGAGTGGGCTATTCCAGTGACATATGGGGAGCTGGGGCTAGGCCCCTGGGAGTCCCGCGAGCTCCGTCTGGAGGGTCTCCGTTCATTTCCAGTCCCTGCTCTCCTCTGCGGGGATGTGGGGAGGGGACGGCGTCTGCTGTGTCCCCGGCCCACAGCCCTGACCATTTGGACAGACCCTCCCTCCCCAGCGCCCCTCGGGAGGGCCTGGGGGACCCTCTGTGTGTTTCGGGTTCTTTCTTCCCCTCTCCTGTCTGGGTTCTATGTCTGGAACCCGGCCCCGGGAGGAGGCGGACACCAGAAGCTGGTGTTGCTGGTGGCGCTGGGCGGCTGCCTGTGGCCCTGGACTCCATCTTGACCGCCTTATGGTGTGGATGGAGCTGCTGCCCTCTCCTGCCCCCAGGGCTCGGGCGCTACCGGCCTCACTCGCGCCTCTGTGGGGCAGGCCCCTGTATGCCACTCAGTCTGCTGCTCAGCCCACCAGGGCCCTGCTTTCCTCCTGACAGTCAGGGCCCCCTCCTGCCATCAGTGGCCCGGCTCTGGGACGGACACCGCCCGGCCACCCCCGCTTCCAGGGGACTGCTGCCCGAACTTCACTGCGCCTAGTGCAGGGTCTCCTGGGCCCGGGAGCAGGGTCAGCCGGCAGTGTCCAGGCCTACACCACGCCCCCAGCACGGCTGCTTCTCAGCGCCTTTGTCCCAGCGTGGGCTGAGCTGGGCTCTGGCTCTCCTGGGCAGCCTCCCGAGCAGCTCCTGCGCCGTCGGCATGGCTTCTGCGCTGCACCTGCTCCCCTGACGGCTCTCAGCCCTGCGGTACCTGTGGATGTCCCTTCCCTCTCTCGGCAGGTGCCTTCTGGAAGATTCCATGTGGCACACTTCCAGGGACAGGCATATTCAGGAGGCAGGTGGGGGCAGGCTCCAGGGCAGGGAGGCATTACTGAAAGGTGGGGCCGTGTGTGGGTTCTAAGCAGGTGCATCCAGCCCAGAAGGCTCAGAGCAGGGCCCCCACTGCCTTCCCTACCCTGAGGCCTGGGTCCCCATCCTTCCCCGCCTGGGCCTGGTTGTGCCTATGGTGTCTGCCCTGCAGCTCTGCCTTGCCGGCCGCGGCCTGAGGCTGGGGCCCAGCTGCACTGCTGTCTGTGCAGGAGATGATGGTAGCACGCCCAGCGAGCACGCCCATTCTATCAGCATCTCGGGGTGCACCTGAGCCTGGTGGAGGTGGCTGTCTTCAGCTGAGGGCATTTCCCGAGGATTTGGCTGCCAGTGAGCCCCACCACTCCTGGCAGCCCTGGATCTGGGGAACCTGGTGTCCCCTGTGGCTGACCGATGTGGTCGGCTGGCCATGGTGGGGCTCTCAGTGACCCAACGAATGACAACTTCAGCCAGATGCTTATTGCCCCAGAGAAATGCCTGGAGTTTGTCTTCCTTCTCCTTTTTGATTAATATTTATAATTTGAATCATGGATCAAAAATACAGATCATTTTCACAGACTAGAACCACGCTGGTAAGGAGAGCTCTGTGACTGGCTGCAGCGCATACACACAGATGGCGGCTCCCCCAGAATCCCCCAGATCCCCCTGATGGCCCGGAGCCCCGGCCTGACTCTTTGCTTCCTCATTCTCTCCGAAAGGCTACCACAATTGCTGTTTTCCCAGCTCCGCAGTCCTTCCCGTCTATCAAATGGGAGTTAAGATGCAATTATTTATTTATGAATGAAATTAGAAGAGGCATATTAATAAATTATGTGAATCCATTTTTTCTAAAAATATGATGGAGGAATTAGTTGACATATTAGAAATGCTGTGATTTTTATATTGTGATTACTTGTTCTTTTAAAGCAAAATGCATTTTAAATAGCTGAACAAATTGTCAAATTAACCACTTTGTTTACATAAAAACATGCCTTGGAAGGGAGGGGGGAACTTGCCTCTGGGGTGAATGGGAACTGGGGAAGGTTCTTGACAGGATATCCACCAAGGAGCAGTTTCTGCTGAGTAGGGAGCAGGTGCTGGGCCGTGAGTTTGAGCCGTGTTTGGTGTGAGCTCTGCCAGGGCTCCGTTCTGCGGCCCCAGGGGCCTGAACCCACTTGTTTTCAAGGATGTTTCTCTCATTGTTTGGGAGAAGTCCCAGGCAAACCCCTTTTGTGCCCCTCCGGCCACAGCTCCCCACGTGAGCCATGGCCCACCTTGAGCTTCTCTCGTCCAGCTCCTTTGGTGTCAGGGCCTCACGTGTCTATGACCTACCTCCTCTGCTCAGAATCCCGTGGGCTTCCTGGAGGCAGTGAGAAGCCACACTTCCATGCATTCAAACTGAATGAAGCTCCATTGTGTTCTGGGCACCAAGAAAATCTCCATGATGGAGGCAGGCGTGTCCACAGAGGAATGGGCTGAGAAAATGTGGAACGTACATGTGACGGGGACACGTCCAGCTCTGAAGAGGAAGACACGACCGAGATCCCATCAGGCTCAGAAGAGGGGGACGTCCTGCAGTTTGCAACGAACCTGGAGGGGATTATGCTCAGTGACAAAAGCCAGACACAGAAAAACAAATACGACGTGTTCTCACTCGTACGTGGGAGCTAGAATGGTTAAGCTCATAGAGGTGGAGGGTGGGGAAGGGCCGGGCATGGGGAGCTGGAGAGTGGTTGGTGGAACGGCACCGGCTCCCTTAGGGGGCGGACAGCTCTGCACAGCAGGGCGGCTGTGATGAACGAGAGTGCGTTGGGTACATGGGTTTGCTGTGACCCAACCTCAAGTGCTCTTGCCACGGAGCCCAAGTGCTCCTGCCAGAAAGCCACATGCGACCGAGGAGAGCTGGGGGTGGAAAAGTGGGTTCGAGTCAGTGGCCTCTGGAGACGGCAGACTCGGGGCCAGCAGCCTCCCGGGAGCTGCTCCAGGGACTGGCTTCTCTGCTTCCTGCAGTGTTGGGGGCTGCTGTGGGGATGGCCTGTGTCCCAGACACCTGGGCTGTCCGGTGGGCCCTGGTATGAGCCCTGGTGAGGCCCAGAGTAAGTCCCCCCACCTCCAGGTGAGCCTGGAAGAAAGACCCCCCTCCCCCCCTGCAGCCATCAAGGGTCCCGCTGTGGAAGCCCAGCAGAATGAGAAACTGGGAAGGAAGAGCGCGCACAAAGACGAGAGGCTTGAGTCTCATTCCTTTGGACTTCAATGTTTTTGAACTTTAACTTGCGAGGGAACTCAGTATTTAAACCTTGATTTCTCCTTAAAATTTTTATAAGGGGAGAGAACGCTTGCATTCACACTGGGACGTCTCTTGTCATCCCATCACAGGAGTGCTTCCTGCATCTTTATGGGATGGTTTCACTGCAGAACCTCATAAAGCCACGCTGGGCAGAGCGCGGGATGCAATTTGGGGTGGAGGAAGAACTGGGGTGAGTTTCCCCTCTGTGCTGTGGCCTAGAGGGGACCACGGCATCCCCAGAGGCCCAGGAGGACCCAGAGCTGCTGGGGCACTGTCTCTGGATGGGGAGGACCAGCTCCACGCTTAGAGCCAGCTGCAGCTGCTCACCCCTTACTGAGGGGACCTGAGGCTCGTGGGTGGGGAAGGAGGGAAGGAAGCTGGCCAGGGTCCGTCCTCCCCACTGTGACATTCTTTTAGGGGCACACATGCCCCTGGGATGCAGCTGAACTTCTCAGACTGTCAACAGGAGGACGCTGAGTGGACGCATGGGCCTGGCTGGCGCCTGGAGCAGCCTGGGGCAGCCTGGTCAGTGTCCTCGGCCGTGCTTCCTCCTGTCTGCTCTCCCGCCCTGGGGACCCCAGCCTACACCAGACAGTGAGGTGTTAGAACAGGCCTCAGAGACAGCTTCGGGGCCTGGAGGGTGCCCTGATGTCCATTATGGGTGGGGCTGAGGGTGGCATCTGGGTGGTGGAGGAGGTCCCTGGAGCCGAGTGGTCCAGGCCAAGGTAGTGGATGGAAGGTCGTGGGGATGCTCCTCCCTCTGGGATGGCAGAGCTGGGTACCAGGACCCCTGAGTGAGGGGCAGTCGGGGGCTGGAGGGCACTGGGGCGGGGTCGGTCTGAGGGACCCCCTGCCACCTGCCGCTGCCTGTGCCTGGCGGCCCCTCGCCCCGGGCTTCCTGGGTAGCTTCAGCCCCAGCCCCCGGCACCACCGTCTGCAGGAGAAGCCTTGCTTCTGGCCTCCTGGTGCTCTCGTTTCTTTATCTTTTCCTGAAAAAATTCCAAAATGTCCCAACGTGTGAGTACCTGGATCTCCCCCAGGCCCGGCCCCCCTTAACTGTCCACGATGACGGGAATTCCGCTGCTGGGAGCTTCTGCTCCCGGGCCTGTTGCCCACCCTGCTCCGCATGGGCGCAGGCTGTGAGGAGCTGTGACTCAGCGGGCACCATGCCCGGCCTCCCCTCTCCCCACCTCTAGAGAGACCCCTCTCAGAACACACGGTGCCACGGACCATCCCTCCGTCCCCTGGGCAGCATCCAGACCCCAGGATTGGAGGTCACCTGCCACTCTCCAGAGACCTTGGACCACATGACGCCGAGTCTAGGGGCAGACCCCTAACTGTTGGGGAGCATCTTCCTCCGTTACGTTTTTAAAAAGTGGCGTCGATTTGGGAAATGGAACCGGGCTGTGCTGTTGGATTGGGGAAATGCTAGGAGATTCACTTTATCTTGCCTGTATCCCCCCTCTGCCCAGGCAGCATCTTCTCAGTCCTATCCTGGGCACCGTGCAGGAATGGCCAAAGGCCCTTAAAAACAGTCAGGCCCTGAATTCTTTGGCTGTTTCTGCTTCTCGCTGTACACTCGCAGAAGGTAACTGCAAAGGTGAGGGCTACGCCAAGTAGCTTGGTTGTGGTGACCCTACGGAATGGACAGTCGTAAGTCCTGGCTGCCAGCGAGAGCACCGCTGGACATGCTTTGGGTCATAGTGGCCAGGTTCGTACCCACATGGCTTGGCCCTGGGAGCCTGCACTCCTCCTGACCCCCCAACACCCACTCGGTACCACCTGCTCCCTGCTCTCCCACACAGCCTCTGCTGGCCCCGTCAGCTGCAAACACACCCACCTCCACCTGCTCCACCTCTAGCCAGTCAGTGGGCACCGCGTCAGCCCTCAAGGCTCCAAGCCCGGTCTCCTGCAGCCATCCCAACTCTGGTGGACAGTGATGTCTCCAGTTCGCACTTCACCTGCTGGGTCACGTTTTCAGTGGAGGCGTGGACTTTCCTCTTCGCCTGTCGTGGTGTTTGGTGAATAATGAGGGGAAGTGCCTTGGGTGCAGCCTGATGGGGCTTCTCAGCTTCCCGTGTTCTGACCGTGACTCATTCTGCATGGGAGATGATCCTCCTGGCTGGCGGGATTCACACCCCTCCCGCAGCTGCCTGGTCCAGGTCCGTGTGCAGGACTGCTCTCACGTGGCGCACCCAGCCAGCACCTTTCAGACGGAAGTGGAGGGCTGGCGTGCTGGGGGCAGAGGTCCTAGCCAGGCAGCCCAGAGCGCGTGTCCTGTCTGTGTCAACCAAGATGGTGTCTTCACATAAGGCTCACTGCAGGGAGGAGAGGAAGGAGCTCCGTGGACCTCGCAGGACGCAGCGTGTGGGGAAGGGGCTCCTGTTCTCATTGGCATCGCACAGCCCTGGGCCTGGGGTCCCGTCTGAAACCACCTCCAGCAGCCTGGAGTGTGTCCGAATTGGGAGTGCGGGCACCGGAGGGGGTCTGCATCTCCCACTGTCCCTTTGTGTCCAGCTGCGGCGTCTCAGAGAAACCGAGTGGAGTCTCTCCACGGAGCTCCTCGTTCCCGTTGGAGCCGGACCTCAGATTCAGGGCTCCTCAGTTTCCCCTGGGTCAGAGACAGTGTCTTCATCTTAGGAGCAGAGTCGAATTCAAACTCAGATGACACGCGGCCGCAGGTGGAGCTGTTCCTCCTGCCTCTGAAAGTTCTGTCGAGAAATTGCAGGTGATGACGTTAGCCGTCTTGACGAGGCATAGGGCGTTTTAACGAATGCACTTCCACTTTTACTCATCTCTTATTTTAAAACATGTCTCTATTATAGAACAAAAAAATGCTCATTATAGAGGAAAATATTGGAATACAATGAAATAAACAAAGAAGAAAATTAAAAATAAATCATCCATAACTTGGCTATCCAGAGACAACTCCTGTTAATTTTTTTTGATGTATTTCCTTCCTGAAGTTCTGTCTTTTTAAGTGTCGTGTAGAGAACACAGGAATCAAATCCCATGCCCCTTTCCTTTCTTAAAATAGCATAGTTGATTCCTAACTGCAATCTTTTTTTTATTATCATAAGTAATAAATTTCAGCCAGATTTGCATGTGTGGATTGCATATTCTCATTTTCTCTCTTTCATTGTTAAATTATTGATGTCGTGAATACAAACAGATCCCTCCCACCTTTGCCTTACTTTCCAATTAAAGCGAAATACAAAGCCAGTCCAGTGTGCCAAGCGCCACAGGTCACTGGTTCTAACTTCTGAAGAACAGGAGGGAGGAGCCCTTTGGGAGATGAGCTGGCCCCAGGGAGGGGCTTGGTGTAAGGAGCTGCTGGGTCTGAGCAGCTCCGTGGGGATCAGGTGTGCTGGCTGGGAAGCCTCTAGAAAAGATGGGTGAATTGTTTCAGGCAGAGCCCAGCTTGTTGTATGGCAGCGGTTGGGAATGAGACAGGCCTGGCTAACATCACTCCAAGACCCCTCTCATGTCCCTCCCTCACTCGGGGCCACCCACCAGGAGCCAGCCCTCCACAGGTCCTGGGGGGCATACCAGCTCGGGGCAGGGCACACGGTGCAGGAGCTGTGAGTCTAATTTCAGGGTCAGCTACTGGGTTCAGGGATGTTTCCCTGTGCATGGGGTGAGAATGTTCCCACCTGGGCTGGGGGACTCAGACACTCCAGCACCTTGACAGAGGTGGCCCCAACCCATGTTCTCCTTGGCTTTTTTTTGGTTACCTCCCATCCATCATCCAAAAAAAACACATGCCCAGCGGAGAATCACTGCTTCTGCCGCCTGCTTCTGGCTGATTTTCAGGCGACACATGCCTGTGTGGCCATGCTTCTTGTTAAGATATTGAAAAACTCCAGTGCCAGTTGGCAAATAGCACAATAGAGGCTGGAATGAGTACCGGCATTAATTAATAATGAAAATCCAAATGTAACTGTGCTAATCTGAGCCAGTTGTTGTAAGTGCCACAATTACCCTTGGTAAATGGGCCTCTAATAGTGTGGTTTTAGTCAACAGTAGAATTATTAAATATAGGGAATTTTTTTGTAGTGTTGTAAGGTCCAGAACAATTGGGGATATAACTGCTGTTAGTTCAGGGGAAGCCAAATAAGGATTTGCACTGCGAACAATATTTTTGATGCAGACATACATTCTCCCCCTGTAAGTTACCTGGTCCACCAGAGTTACTTGCTGTAGGAGACGGGCTTGGAGTCTTGATGGCTGACACGGTGCTCAGTGAGTGAACAGAAGTGGAGCAGGTGGAGGTGGGTGTGTTTGCAGTTGAGGAGGGATGAGCAAAGGCTGTGTGGGAGAGTAGGAAGCAGGTGGCACCGAGAGTGTGTTGAGGGGTCAGGAGGAGTGCAGGCTCCCAGGACGAAGCCATGTGGGTGTGAACCTGGCCATTATGACCCAAAGCATGTCTAGCGATGCTCTCTTTAGCAACCAGGACTTATGACTGCCCATTCCATGGGAAAGTCACTGGAAAAGTCTGATGCAGTTCCCTGTGTCAAAATGTGACTCAGACAAGGTCATCGTTTAGCTAGCAATGGCCACATCAAAGATTCTATGAACAATTTTAAACACAACTACCAACAAAATCATTTAGAATAGCATCCAAAACAGGAAATAAGAATAAACAAATGTGCAAGACACATACACTGACAAATGTGCACTCATGAGAGAAATTTTAGAAAGAACCAAATAAGTGGAGCGATATACAATGTTCATGGATCACAAGACTCAACACTGTTAAGATTTCAGTTCTACCCAACTGGTCTATAGATTCAATGTAATCCCCAAAGATGTTTTATGGAAACAACAAGCTAATTTTAAGATTTATGTATTCATGCAAAGTATTGAAAATTAAGAAAATAATTTTGAAAACAAAAAATAAAGTTGGAGGACTTATACTACCTGATTTTAAGATTTATTATAAAACTACAGTAAACAAGACAGCATGATACTGGCATAAAGAGAGATGGTCCAGTGGAACAAAACCAAGAATCTAAAAGTAGGGCTAAAAGTTGCTATCTTTATGCAAACAAAGTGAATTTCAACCCTTACTTCATACCATATACAAACATTGACTAAAGAGAGATCCTAGATTTAAATGGAAAAACTAAAACCATGAAAATTGTGAAAGGAAGCATATGGAAAAAAAACCTGTGTTACCTTGGAAGGCAAAAATTTCTTATGTAAGACACAAAAACCAAAAACCATAAAAGAAAAAAAAATCAATAAATGGCATTTGATCAAAATACCATTTATATACAATAGGAAACCACTTGGACGTAACAAGGAATGATACATGCAAGAACATAGATGGCACCCACAACACACCAAGTGGGGGGCTGAACACAGAGGGTGTGCTGCGTGATTCTAATTAAAGAAGTCAAGAAGCTACAAACTAAGTGATAGTGATGGAAAGCCAGTGGAGGCTTGCCTAGGTCTGGGAGCTGTGTGGGTGGGAGCGCAGGTAGCCTCTCAGGATGAAGGAAATATTCTATATCTTGATTGTGGTGCTGGGTCCATAATGCACCCACTTGGCAAAACTGGTGAGTGTATTTTATATAAATTATATCTCAAAGTAGATTTTAAATGATTTGGAAATAATTAGGTGAGCTGAGAGTTGGTGCCACAGCATATGGCATTTGTTAGGCTACACATACATGCATACATACCAGGAATGTGACATGCATACATGCACGTACAGACACATTCATAATATGCACCCATGGGCACACACGCATGTACAGACACACCCATAATATACACAGGGTACACACATGCATGTACACACACACCCGTAACAACACACATTGGTACACACATGCATATACAGACACACATATATATACACACATGGGCACACAGAGGCATGTACAGACACACCTATAATATACACATCTGGTTTGTGGATGAAGCAACAAGGCTCTGGGAAGCTCACTTCCAAGCCTGTGCACCTCACCACAGGCTGAGTGTCTTTCTTCCTTGAAGACTTGTCAAATTTCCCAAACATAAAGGCATCCTTGGAGATCTGCACAAAGATCCATGAAGGAGGATGTCCCTAACATACTTTTAATAGGGAGTTTGGGAGTAGCCAGGTGTCCACGACAGAAGTGGGACTTGGGTGAGGGCAGCTTACCCCGCAACAGGGCTCTCTGCAGCCTTGGGAGTCCTGGCTGAGGGATTCTCATGCTCACTGGGTGTATTTTAGTCTATTTTGTGTTGCTATAACAGAATTCCCCAGACAGAGTAATTGATAATAAATGAAATTTACTGGCCCACAGTTCTGGAGGCTGGAAGGTTCGAGGTTGAGGGGGAACATTGGGTGGGAGCCCTTGTTGTGTCATCTCATGGCCCAGAGTGCAGGGCAGCAGTCAAGGGGAGGAAAGGGAGTGCCCGAGAGAGGGATGACTTGTTCTTTAATGAGGACCCCCTCCTGCCATAACGCCATTGATCCGTTCCTGAGGGAGGAGGTCTCGTGGCCTTGTCACCTCCTAGAGCCCGCACCTCCGCACACTGTTACTTTGGGGATTCCGTTTCCAGCACATGCTTTTGGAGGAACACATTCAGACTGTAGTGTGTGGAAGACGAGGACGCGGCAGCAGTGCAGAAGCAGAACGCCAGGCGTTTTTACAGTGTGATTCGCATTTAACTTAAAAGCACATCAAGAAAAGAGATTGGAAGGAAACACACCAAAATATTTACACTGGTGACAGCAGGCTTGGAGAACACAGATGAGTTCCACATTATCCTGTGTACTTTGCTCAGTGTAGTTCATTCTCTACAAATATTATCTGCTACTTCCTTAAAAAGGAAAATGTAATTTCAAAACTTTGAGTTCCAGGTTGGGTCTCCCTGGGAAGCAGTGCTCCCTCCAGTGATTCTCCACCCCTCATGTTTTCAAACCGGCAGGTGCCCAGCAGCAAGAGGCTCTGTCTGCGGGGTCAGGGTTTGGGGATTTCCAACCTGAGGCTGGTGGCTGCTGGGGTGGAGGGCTGGGCTCTGTGTTTCAGGTGGGGAAGCCCTGTGCTCCCCACGACACGGCAGGGTGCTGGGAATCTGCCCACGTGGGACCCAACTCTCCAGACCTTGCCTCACCTCTACTTTCTTGGGGGCTTCTCTGAAAGCCAGTTGTAAGGGCAGCGAGAGGTCAGGGGCTCAGTTCCCAGGCCTGCTATCTGGGGACATAGGAGAGCTGCAAACAGAAGGTGGTGTTACAGCATCCAAGCAGTGCCTGGGGGCGCCTTAGCCCCAACTCATCTCAGACTGAGGCATGGACAGGCACCTTGCTAACCTGCACCGTGGAACTAAGTACATGGCAGACACAAAGCCAACCGTGTCCACTGGTTTACTGCCTGGATTCCACAAGCGATAGGCTCACTTCTTTGTTGTTGTTTAATTTTTTTTTTTGAGACAGAATCTTGCTCTGTCTCAGGCTGGAGTGCAGTGGCGTGATCTCGGCTCACTGAAACTTCCGCCTCCCGGGTTCAAGAGATTCTCCTGCCTCAGCCTCCCCAGTAACTGGGACTACAGGTTCGTGCCACCATGCCTGGCTAATTTTTTGTATTTTTAGTAGAGGCAGGGTTTCACCATGTTAACCAGGATGGTCTTGATCTCCTGACCTTGTGATTTGCCTGCCTCAGCCTCCCAAAGTGCTGGGATTACAGGTGTGAGCCACTGAGCCTGGCTGCTCACTTATTTTTACTGTGATTATAAAGCTATTGCTTGTCTATAAAAGAAAATTTTAAAAATTATATACATATGTATGAATACATGAACATGCACAGGTGTGTGCATGCACATAACAGAATTTGCTTCTAATCCACTGGTATAGCTAATGGCTAAACTCTTGGTACCTCTAGTCATTTTCTCATTGTGTCCAAAGATAAGTATTTTTACAAAATGAGAATTATGGGAAATGTACTATTTTATACATTTTTTTTCATTAATAATATATGTGATCATTTTATGTTTATTTAATATTTTCCTCTTTTATACATAAAATAATTGGGTCTTATTCTATTATGTGGATGTATAAGGAATTTATTTAACAAGTTTCTGTTGCTGTGCATTTGACTTGGAAGTCTGAGGGGCCAGCATCTTGCCAGAGCCATATTGTTGTGTCAGCCCATGGTAGAAGGTGAGAGGGGAGAGGGTGGGGAGAGAAAGTATAAGTTGGGGGAAGAGGGGGGGGCAGAAGAAGAAGAGAAGAGATATTGGAGATGAGGAAGAGAGAAGAGGAGAGAGAGGAAGAGAAAGAGAAAGGGAGGGAAACAGAGACAAACAGAGATTAGAGATAGAGAGATATGCAAGAGAGGCAAAACTTGTCGTTTTATAAGGAACCCAGTGTTTGATAACAGATGCAAAACCAGTTGTACTCACTGGTTGAATTCTTACTCCTGTGTGGTTTCAGTTTTTTCACTTTCTGCATGATGTTGATACCCACATCTTTGTATGGCAATCACTGCATTTCATTATTTGCTTCAAGTAAGTTTTCAGAAATTAAGTAACATGCCAAATAGATCAACACTTTTTAAGGCTTGAACCCACCCAATCGAATTTGCACCATGTGATACTGAATCTGTTTGTTTTCTTACCTCATGATGGTGCTAATTTGCCATGCTCTGGACAACTGTGGTTTTAAAGTATTCTTCAATTTAATATTTATACTGTAAGTGTCATAAAGCCTAATGGTTTTAGTTGCTATTCCTCCGATAATCAGTGATGCTTATTTTCCTATTGATCTTGGGCCCTCATAGTTCTTTTTTTGGTAACTGCCTGTTCATGCAATTTGCCCATTTCTATTGATAAAAGAGTATTGAGAATTTTGCTGTCAAATAGTTTGTAAATATTTCATCCAGGTTTTATTTCCATTTGCTTTTGTTTTGGAGAAATGAGTAGTATTTTTCCCCCAAAATGTCCATCATCTTCTTTGCTTTACTCTATGTCTCTACCTGAGAGGGGAGAATCAATGCCTGCAGGATATGAGGCCAAATGTTTCTTTTCATTTAACTTTTTGTCCTTAACATTTGCCCATCCATTAGGATTTTGTTTTGGTGCAGGTGTGAGGTGAGCATTTAAGTACATTATTTCTTGCTTCAGTTGCTAAGCAGGGAGGACCTGGCAGGGTGGGGGCTGTTCTTTCTCCCATGATGAGAATCCCCACATTTTCACACAATGAATGGTCTGTCATATGTCCCCCTAACACCAGACTTTTTATTCTATTTATTCCTTCCTATAACCAACATTTCAAAATTATCTTGGTTTGTCATTTGTAAATGTGATAGTAAAATTGTCTTTATTCACTATTCTTATTTTTTACTTCTTTTTTCCTTTTTATTCTCACCAGTGAAAAGGGCAGTCATTTTGTGAGAGTCTCCTCAAAATTCCATTGCCAGTTTCATAGAAGTTGCCTGTAGTTTATAGATATATCAGCAAAGAATCATAATATTAAATCTTTTTGGGTAGGAACTGGGCCAGTTTCTCCATCAGTCTACAGGATAATTCATAGGTTGCTATGCCCTTTGGTGAAATTGTCTTTTCCCGCCTCCTAGGTCTTGTATATTTCCCCTGAAGTTTACTCCTTGGTATTTGATATTTTGTTGAAATCACAAGTGGGGCATTTTGATGCCATTTTCTAAGAAGCAACTGTGTTCTGTTGCTGGGTGTAAGTGGTCTGCAGGTGGGGATCAATTCTCTTGTCATCAGCATTTGAGGAGCACCGGCTCTGTTCTGATAGACGGCAGCTGATTCTTTTGGGTGACCATGGCATAAAAAAATAGCCGTATTAGCTTTTGTTTTTTTTTCTGAGACAAGGTCTTGCTCTGTCGCCCAGGCTGGTGTGGAGTGGCGCCACCGTATCTCACTGAAGCCTTGAACTGGCCTTAAGCGATCTTCCCACCTCGGCCTCCCCAAACCCTGGGGCTACAGGCATGAGCCACTGTGCTGGGCATTTTGTCCTCCCTTTCACAGGTTCATGCCTTGTTTGCAAACCCACACTTGTGTTATCACGCGGGCTGGCTCATGCAAGAGGCAGTAAGACTTCAGTGACGCAGGTAAGAACAGGCTACTCCCCAGCACTGCCTTCCCGCCAGGTCCCCTCCTCCCTGCAAGGCCTGGGCTAACAGAGCGCGTGGAACGGACAGGCAGCCTGTGGGACGTGGCGGCTGGAGGTTCCTGGCCCCAGACACTACGGATTCTGGAACACTTATGGCAGCAGGAACAGTGCGGGAAAGGTGAGGGCTGCACCCCCGGCTGAGCCGCCCTTGCCACTGGGGCGGCTGCTGCACACCTGGGTGAGGCCTGCCTGGCCCTCCGCATGGCCTGTCCCCAAGTGCCGATGATGTCAGAGCGATCGCCACCCACAGACGGGGCGGACTCGCCCGGGGATGGGCTGTTCCTGCAGACACTCTGCAGGCCAACTCCTGCAGCAGGTGTGGTGCTTTTCCCTTCTGTGGGAACGGAAGGCTGCTCGTGACGAAGGGCTGGCCGCGGCAGGAATCCTCAGAGAGCCCTGAGCTCTTCCCAGAGTCACTTTCTGTTTTGCGACACGAATTTTCTCTGAAGCCTTTGAAACGCTTTCTTGTCAAAAGAGGGGCTGATGTGGTACAGCTACGGAATGGAAGTGGGGTTTGGCTTTTCCCACCAGAACGTTCTGAGAAATCCGCTGACCACCAACAAATGAGGTGCAGGTCCAGTCTGCCATCTCCAGGGGCAGAGGTGGGGGGCTGCTTCCCGAGGGCGTGCAGGCCGTGAGGCCCCCAGGCTCCTTCCCTGCCCCGTGCGTGACTGCCCACCCGTGGCAGAGAAGGGGCCGGGGCTGCCATCCGCTGGGCCACTCTTCCCAGCCTTCTGTGGCCCAGTGTGGCTGTGTGGCCACGCTATGGCTAGTGGAGCGGGAAGGCGTCCTGGGTGCCTCCCACCCTCACCCGTGGAGCCCGCGTGTGCTCCTCCCCCTTCCCACTGGGTGTCGAAGCTTCAGGGAGCCCTGGGGGAAGGGCAGGCTGAAGGCAGCAGGACCCCAAAAGGTGCCCCCCATCTTGCCCCATAGAGGGTGGAGTTGATGTGTGCGTGCTGGGCTCCTGTCCATCAAGCTTTGGGGATTCCTCCTGGGACGGGGCCTGGGAGTGGGGGTCAGGGCGTCACTATGACCCGCCTTGGAAGGCATAACCAGTTCCAGATTCTAAACTCGCCACGGGGTCATTTTAGGTAGAATGCTTTATATTGAAATGAAAGCCCCTGGAGTTTTCTGCCTGTCTGCACTAAACTTGGCCCCGGAGACGGCCCTGGGAGCTGAGACACGAGGTCGCTAGGACGGTCTGGTCTCAGCTCCTCCTCCCCTTTTCCCTGCGATTTTTGATAAAGTTGTGATGGTGGTTGTCAGTTTTATTCTTAGTTTAGATTTTGTCTCGGTTTGTGGGGCTCAAGCACGGCTCCTGCGTCTCTGCACAGATGTCCAGTGCAATGTGAGGTGTCTGCGGTCAGCCGCCACCTGCCTTGCAGACCTCCAGGGAGTTGGGGGCCCCGCCCCGCCCCACAGCTGCCCCCACCCGCAGCCTCCCCAGCCGGAGTGCACAGACGGGTCTCCCATCAGAGCCCTCTGTGCCAGGGCCCGCCCAGCCGCGTTTTGCGAAGGTTCTGGTGGAGGTCAGCGTCCGTTTTCCATCAGAGCAAAGGCAAAGCGTTGGCAGTGTGTTGGATCTGAGGTTGTGAGCCGATGCCCCCTTCTCTGGGTTGTTTTGGGGGAGCCTAGGAACCCTGTTGTCAGACAACACGTGTGTGTCGGCCCCCACCTGCCACAGGGCACTGGGTGGAGCAGGGAGTGTCCCGTGTCTCATCTCAGCGGCCCCGGCCTCCTGCACAGGTCACGCTGGAGGACAGAGGGGAGGAGGTAAAGAGGCGAAGAGGCCCCGCTGGCCCCTGGCCCCACGTGGCCACCCTCCCTCACAGTGTCTCCAGGGCACACATCTCCTGCCTCCCACAGCAGTCCCATTGGGAGCTCAAGGCGGCTGCAGCAGCCCACGGGCCTGAATCCCATGAAAATACCCAGGGCTTGTTCTTGGGTTTCTCTTCAGATCCGTGAGAATCTGCACCAGGCGGCCCAGCCTGCCCCGTGTCATCGCGAGTCCCCACCCAGGCCTGTACCGGTTCTGGTGACGGACAGGGCTCCGGGGCCACCTGCACTTCCTCCACTGGGCGGGCCGCGTGCCAGGCACTCTTGGAGAGCTGTGTGTTGTGTGTGGGCAGTGAGAGCTGTCTGCGGCACAAACCGGGGCTCCGTCACTGAGCCCCGACAGCCCCAGTGTGGGCTAGCTCACAGAGGGACCCTCTCTGATTCTGAATCACTCAAATAGCTAAAATTCCTTCACCTACTTTAAGCAATAGATCCCCAATAAAATCCCCGACCTTTCCATGACGTTGAACTCCACTCTTTCCTGGCCCGGCTCATCTGCATAATTGTCACCGTGCGTCCCTTGCAGATGGGCCCCTTGCGGTCAGTTTTCCCATCCCTCTCCTCTCGGTGGGGGAGAGATAAACACACAGCTCTGACTCAGTTTCCCCACCCATAAGGGGCGGATGCTGGCATTTCCCCAGGCTTTGCGGGGCGGGCGTGTGGACCCGGAGAGTGACTTGCTCTTGCAGGGGCTCTGTTCCGCACTCGGGACACGGGTCTCGGTGGCCGCCTGTGTGTGTTGCTTGGACTGAACCTGCGGGACGTGATGGAGGCAGACGCTGGGTCCGGGGGCTGGCAGAGTGTGCCCACCACCCTCGGGGTCCTGCGGCACACGATCTTCTGCAGAACCAGAAGAACTAATTTATTTGAACACTGCCATGTAATAAAGTATTTAAATGACTGTAGCATGCTCCATATTTTATTTGTTCCTCTTGGAGGTGATGACAGATAGCTCAGATTTCATGAAATATATATTTTAAATGTCTTTACCCACCAAAAGAGCAATTCCCCGGCATGTTAATTAGGTGGGAGAGAGAAAACGTGATCACAAGAGCATATTTATAATGCACCTTATTAATCACCGGCAGTTTCCAAGAAAATAATTATGCTGGACAAATGATAATGTTTTGCTCTTCTAACTGTCTCTGCATTTATTCAGAACTCTGGTGCTTCCTATTTGGCATTCGATTAATTATTCTTCTTAGAAAGACAGATTGTTGGTAACTTGGCTCATAGACGTGTTCTTGCTAATATGTCTCCCAGGAAGTTAAAGAAGCGGAGTGTGTTGCATCTCTGAAGACCTCCCGACGTGCAAGCCTCGTCCTCTGGGCAAGGAAGGCCAGGGCGACCGTCTGGGTAGAGGGTCTGAGTGGGGCTGGGGTGGGGTCTGTGCTGGGAAGGACCCCAGCCTCGCAGGAATGTGGGTTCCCAGGAGTCTCTCCAGCTGCTTCCGTGGTTGTTACCAAGCAGCTGCAAGCCGGGCTGGGCGCGTCAGGCTCCCCGGGACCCCAAAGTCCAGGCACCCAGAAGCCCGGAGGCCTGGCTGGGCAGCGTCTTTCTGTGTCTGCCTCCCCTGCCTCATTCGCTCCCCACGAGGCTCCAGCTCCCACAGGTCAGGCCAGAGGCGTTCGGAGGCCCCGCTTTCCTCCCTCCGCTTTAGGGTGAGGCCAGGCAGCCTCGGGACAGTCCGGATCAGGCCGCAGATGTGAGCAGAAAAGAGACAAAACACTGTGCTTCTCAGCTGAGGCCACTTCAAAATCCACCCTTGGATTTTGATACAAGTGCTTGGTTCCTTTTTTTAAAAAAAAAATGCAATAAAAAAATAAGAAAGAAAAACCAACCAATGAGGCCCAGTTTGTGAAAAGTTCATCCCTGGGAGTCGCAGCTCGGAGGGTGCCTTCGCTGAGGGCTGGCCGGCGTGTGTGCTCCCAGGCACCTCAGCCCAGAACGTGCAGTTCCAAACTGTAGAATGCGCAGCCTTCGCTTGGTGATGTGGCTTGGGTGTGTGTCCCCTCCAAATCTCATGTTGGGATTTGATTGCTGATGTTGGGGTGGGGCCTGGTGGGAGGTGTTTGGGTCACAGGGTGGGGACCCAGTACCTCAAGAGAGGCTCCCTATAAATGAGAGGCTCCTCCTCACACTTGGTTCCCGAGAGAACTGGTTACTGGGGAGGGCCCGGCACCTGCTTCCCCCTGCTTCCTC
>PVKP010040246.1:0-19599 GCA_004027715.1 Plecturocebus donacophilus
TTTTTTTGAGATGGAGTCTCTCACTGTTGTCCTGGCTGGAGTGCAGTGTCGCAATCTCAGTTCACTGTAACCTCTGCCTCCCAGGTCCAAGTGATTCTCCTGCCTCAGCCTCCCAGTAGGCGCCACTTATTTTTGTTTTTTTTTTTTTGTGTGTGTGTGTTTGTAGTAGATAAGGAGTTTTCACCATGTTGGTCAGGCTGGTCTCAAACCCCTGACCTCAAGTGATCCACCCGCCTTGGCCTCCCAAAGTGATATGATTACAGACATGAGCCACCGCTATGTGTGTATATATATATAGATAGATGGATAGATCTTTTTTTTTTTTTTGAGACAAAGTCTCACTCTGTTGCCAGGCTGGAGTGCAGTGGTGTGATCTGGGCTCACTGCAACCTCTGTCTCCTGGGTTCAAGCAATTCCCCGCCTTAGCCTCCTGAGTAGCTGGGATCACTGGTGCACACCATCATGCCCGGCTAGTTTTTTGTATTTTAGTAGAGACGGGGTTTCACTATGTTGGCCAGGATGGTCTTTATCTCCTTACCTCATGATCCATCCGCCTCAGCCTCCCAAAGTACTGGGATTACAGATGTGAACCACCGCACCCTGCCAGGAAGTCTTAAAATCTTAATTGCAAAGGAATTTGGGAAGTGTGGTTTGTAGCTTTCCAACCTCTTATGATGTAGGATGCCATGCCAGGAAGGAATTGGGAGTGGTTAGCAAGCTGGCTTGCTGTACCTGCACTTAATTCAATCTCACTTTCTTTCTTTATTATTTATTTTTATATATTTTTTTTTTTAGATAGAGTCTCACTCACTCTTGCCCCGAGTGAGTGAGACTCCATCTAAAAACAACCTCCACGGCCTGGGCTCAAGCAATTCTCCTGCCCAAGCCTCCTGAGTAACTGGGATTACAGGCACCATGCCTGGCTAATTTTTGTATTTTTAGTAGAGATGGGGTTTTACCATGTTGGCCAGGCTGGTCATGAACTCCTGACCTCAAAGGATCTGCCTGCGTCAGCCTCCCAAATTGCTGGGATTACAGGCATGAGACACCAGGCCCGGCCTCAGTCTCACTTTATCTGTAATTTTTGTTCTGTCAAAGCACCAAAGTTAAATAAAGAAATCACATAAATAGTCATCCTTTATATTTTAATGGCCGGGTGCAGTGGCTCACGCCTGTAATCCCAGCACTTTAGGAGGCCGAGGCAGGTGGATCACCTGAGGTCAGGAGTTAAAGACCAGCCTGCCCAAAATGGTGAAACCCTGTCTCTACCAAAAATACAAAAATTAGCTGGACGTGGTGGTGCGTGCCTGTAATACCAACTACTCAGGAGGCAAGGCAGAAGAATTGCTTAAATCCAGGAGGTACAGGTTGTAGTGATTGCAGTGAGCCAAGATCTTGCCACCGCACTTCAGCCTGGGCTACAGAAACTGTCTCAAAAAAAAAGAAAATCTTTTTTTTTTAATACTTTCTGAAGAAAATATATTTGGGAAGTGTTATTTCTAACATTTGACATGTTTTTGTTGTTTTTAGAATCCAAAAATCTCCAATTTTTGAAGTTGCCACAAAGTGTCATTCCTATGTAGACCATTTCAAAGGTGTCATAAGGATTAAAAACTATATAGAGACGTTCTCATAAGATAGCAGTTACTCTCAGCTGGGTGCAATGGCTTATACTTGTAATCCCAGCACTTTTGGAGGCTGAGGGGGGTGGATCATTTGAAGTCAAGGGTTCAAGACCAGCCTGGCCAACAAGGTGAAACCCTGTCTACTAAAAATTAAAAAATTAGCCAGGTATGGTGATGGGTGCCTGTAATCCCAGCTACTTGGGAGGTTGAGACAGGAGAATTGCTTGAACCTGGGAGGCAGAGGTTTCAGTGAGCCAAGATGGTGCCATTGCATTCCAGCTAGGGAAATAGAGCGAGGCTTAGTCTCAAAAAAAAAAAAAAGCAGTTACTCTTAGAAACTATCATCAGTGGCCCAGACTGGTTGGATTTGGGGCTTTGGACTCAACAAAGCTCATAGAGACAGCTTAATAAAAAGCATAATGAGGCCAGGTGGTGTGACTCATGCCTGTAATTCCAGCACTTTGGGAGGCTGAGGTGGGAGGGCTGCTTGAGCCCTGGAATTCAAGACCTGCCTGGGCAACATGGCAAGATCCCATCTCTACAAAATTTTTAAAAATATTATTAGCCAAGAGTGGTTGTGTGTGCCTGTAGTCCATCTTGCCTGGCCAACATTTTAATTTAAGCAAGCACATGCACTAGCACATGCACTAGGCTGCAGGTTTCAATGTTCTTCTGGGGTCAGTGTTCCAAAGTGAGTTCTGTGTTCATATCCTCTGCAGGGCTATTTGGATCCGTCTCATGGCTGCATCCCCTAGTAGGTTGGTACCTGAACAAAAATCTGTTTATGAGCACAGTTCTCTGAGTGTTTGGTGTGCTCATTAAATCTGTGATACGAAGTCCAGCGGTGAGCCCAAGAGTTCAAAAACAACTCTTTGAGGTTGCTTGCCGGATGCCCTCCCCTTCCGCTATCTTCTCAGTGCTTTCAAGTTCCCTGAGGTTTAGTTCGCTGGTCAGAAACCTCCCACTTTCAGTTTCACTTGGGGGAGCTGCCCATTTCCACAGTTGTGCCACACAGTGGGAAAACAAAAACAACGAAACACCGAGTTTGTGTCTGTCCTCTTGGTGATGCAATGCCACCGAATGGGACTCTCTCTCTCTCCCTCAGAGTTTTGGCTGCTGAAGGTTTTTGCTCTGGCCATGGGCTTGACTGGGGGCTGGAGTGCAAAGAAATGAAGAAAATAGAATGGGAATTTTCTGCACTCAGAGTGTTAGGAGTTTCCTTTTCTGCTCCATGAGCCCGAAGCAGAGGATTTCTCCCGAGTCTCTCTGTGTGCCCACGGCACTCACTTCCAGGTATTCAGCTACACTCAGGTCGAAGATATAGAAGAAAAAAGGGTGACACAACCAGTTTAATGGTGCGTCAAATTCTGCCTTTTTTTCTTTTTTTTGTTTGATTTTAAGTCCTCTAATTTTTAATCAGTATTAAAGTTTTACCCTTTCCCAGCCAGCACCCCATAAAAGCCTCTAGGCATGAAATCGTGGCCACGTGACAAAGAACTCAGCAAAGCTGCTGGTTGGTTTCTATTTTTTTTTTTTTTTTTGAGATGGAGTTTTGTTCTTTAGCCCAGGCTACAGTGAAGTAGCACCATCTCGGCTCACGGCGACCTCTGCTCGCCGGGTTCAAGTGATTCTCCTTCCTCAGCCTCCTGAGTAGCTGGGATTACAGGTGCCCACTACCACACCCGGCTAATTTTTTTTGTATTTTTAGTAGAGACAGAGTTTCACAATGTTGGCCAGGCTGATCTCGAACACCTGACCTCAGGTGATCTGCCCACCTTGGCCTCCCAATGTGCTGAGATTACAGGCATGAACCACCATGCCTGGCCAATTGGTTTCTGTCTTGATGCCAACAGCCAACTCTGTCAGCCAGCAGGTTTAATTTTATGAAAAACAGAAACTCATCCTATTTTTATAGCAATTCAGTGGTATATGCCAAGCAGTGTCTACTCCAGTGTTGAAAACGGCAATGCTGGGCACAGTGTTTCAATGCCTATAATCCCAGCACTTTGGGAAGCCAAGGCAGGTGGATCACTTGAGGTCAGGAGTTTGAGACTAGATGGGCCATCTTCAATAAAAATACAAAAATTAGTCTCCTTATGGTGGCGGGAATCTCTAATTCCAGCTACTCTGCAAGCTGAGGCAGGAGTACTGCTTGAACCTGGGAGGCAGAGGTTGTAGTGAGCCAAGATTGCACCACTGCACTCCAGCCTGTGTGACAGAGAATGAGACTCTTGTCTAAAAAAAAAATTTTTTTTAAGTAGTAAGATGAAAAACCTGACAAAAATGATGCCACAGTTTTACACATTTTAGATGGTTAAGAGTGCATAAGTTTGATAATAAACATGGTACTTGACCTTGAAGAAGACCTGGAGCTTGTCAGTGGAAGCAGGCTTAGAAGGGCAGCAGCTCGTAAGTTATGGTGAGGTGATGGGGACAGAGTTATCTGAAATCTGACAGAAAGCTGTAACTGCAGGTGTCCATGGGTGTGGCTTATAACACTGTATTGAAGAATGCGGTAGATGTTGAGGGGTGTGCATGTGCATGTCTTGTGTATTTCTATGCAGTGTGGCTTAGCGGATCATTTTCTTCATTTCCCTAGTGCGTCTTCAGGATGAAATCACATATGTAGAAACAGTAAGTTGGTAGCTCACATCTGTAATCCCACCATTTTGGGAGGATAAGGCAGGGGGATCACTTGAGACCAGGAATTTGAGACTAACCTGGACAATGTAGTGAGACTTTCTGAAATGAAACCAAAAGGAAACAAAATCAACCAAATAGGAAATTTGTGTTATGCATAATTCTTAATGTATCAATCATACTGAAACAAATTTGTGTCTTTAAAATGTGTTACAGCTGAACTGACTACACTTTATTCATTTATTTCCTCAATTCCCTACATCTAGTAAAAGTTCAATGCCTAATTTTTTTCCCTTCAGAATTCTCATATTCAATATTCTCATATTCAAAGTTTCTCGTATCTCACCCATTTTCCTTTTACTTTCTTCTTTTTTTTCCCCCCTGATACAGAGTCTTATTCTGTCATCCATGCTGGAGTGCAGTGGTGGGATCTTGGCTTACTGCAACCTCTACTTCCTGGATCCAAGCAATTCTCCTGCCACAGCTTCCTGAGTAGCTGGGACTACAGATGCTTGCCACCACGCCTGGCTTATTTTTGTATTTTTAGTAGAGATGAGATTTCACCATGTTGGTCAGGCTGGTCTCGAACTCCTGACCTCAAGTGATCCACCTGTCCTTGGCCTCCCAAAGTGCTGGGATTACAGGTGTAAGCCACCGTGCCTGGCCTACTTTATTTTTAAAAGTTATTATTAATTTAATAGGTTTGTTTTATCCTTCTAAATGCCTTCCAAGACATGTCATCATACATGTCTAATACTGCTAGCAGGTTCATGGTTCACATATATATGTGTATATACACACACACACATATATACGGAGAAATACCTATTTATTAACACAAACATTTAAAAATACATGTAAGCAAGAATGGAGAATTTAAATTGCCCCAAATTCTACTTATTGGAGGTAAACATTGGAATATATATGTATATATATGATTATAAATACATAGTTTTAAAAAATGGGATTGCTTCCTCTCTTGGCCATATATTATGAATATCCTTTCCTGTCTATATATATATAGATATAGATATATATATATATATCTATATCTATATATATATATCTATCTATATATCTATCTATATATATATCTATATATATATATCTATATATATATATCTATATATATATATCTATAACATAACTTTAAAAAAATTGTAGTAAAAGATAACATAAAATTTACCATTGTAACAATTTGGAAGTGTACAGTTCAGTGGAATTAGGTATATTCACATTGTTGTGCAACCATCACCCCCATCTATCTCCAGGACTTTACCATCTTCTCAAACTGAAATTGTACACCTGTTAGCATCATTTTTCATGGCTTGTGGATGTAATATAATTTCTTTCAAAAACCCTATTGTTATACATTTTGGTTTCTTTTTTTCTCTAGTATAAATATCCCTTATTAACAATGCTTCAGCAAGATATCTTGTCCATACATCTTGCAGACATATTATTTCTGAAGGATAAATTCCTAGAAATGGGATTTGCTAGGGCCCGCAGGAGGAATTCCAATTTACACTCACTTGTATGAGTGCGAGGACACTTTCAGACTCTAACGACGGGAGATGTTACCATTCTTTTGCTATTTGTCCATGTGACAGGCAAAAGTTGCTGGTAGTTAACTTTAATACTGTTTGGGTTGTTAGTTAGTACAGGTTCCGTTTTTTATCCTACATCGTGTTGGTGTCTTGATTCTGAACTTTCGCAGTGTGTCAGTGTAGAAACAGCTAACACTTCCAATGTACACAACACAGATGTTCCATGATCCCAGGCTGACTTCGACGCTGCAAGCCTCCCTCTCGGTTCCCCGGAGCAAGCTCCCGCGTGCGTGTGCTGCTCCCGGCAGGCCCCCGGCTGTCTTCCCTGCCCTTGCCCAGTCCTACCTCTCTGCGGAGGCTTGCCTAGGTCTTGCCTGCTGTGCTTGATGTGTGCAGCTCAGCTTTACTGCGTCTGGGCTAAGCCCGCAGTTTCGTCACAGAGCAACTCTCGAACTTTAGGTATCTGGGTCCCAGCGCGACGGGGCTGGGCCGAACTGGGGAATCCGCCTTTCCAGCAAGGCCCCTGCTGATGCCGCGGGTCTGAGGACTATCCTTTGGAACCCATGGCCTCGCAGTGCGTCGAGATCTGACAGCTGCTCTGCACGGGCCTGGCACCAGGCTGAAGCAATAGTCGGTCAACGCAAAATCGTCCTCCCAAGTTCAGGAAGTAGAAGTCAGAGCGGGAGACTGGGTAGGTGCGCGCGGGAACCGCCGCGGCGCTTGCTCCGGCTTCAGTGCACAGTCGGAGGCGGACGCCAGGGGGCAGCAGCGTGGCGCTAGCCCCCAGGACGCGCTTGCGACTGCGCAAGCGCAGTAGGGCTAGTCCGTGCTGGCCCGGGGTGGCACGGGGCGCAGAGACTTGGGTTGCAGGTAGGTGCTGGGGCGAGAGGGCCAGGGGGCAAGGGGTTCGAGGGGCGGCAGGGCTCAACGGCGAGGGGCGAGGGGCTTGCAGCTGGGTTTCCCGCGGGGCCTATACGTGACGCAGCCTGCACCCCACGCAGCCCCTGCCGCATCCACGCGACCCGTCCGGAGACTTCCAAAGAGACTGCGCAGCGCCCGGGTAGCCGCGTCCACCGCGCTCGGCCCCCTCCTCTGCGCCCAGCCCTGCGCTGGAGCTGGACATTAGAGGACCCGACGAGGGCCGGTCGCGATGGCTACCGCCTGTAATACCAGCGGTTTTGGAGGCCGAAAAGGGAGGATCGCTTGAGCTCAGGAGAGAGCGGCATGGGCAACATGGCGGAACCCCTGTCTCTATTAAAAAACTAGGCCGGCTGCGGTGACCCGCCTGTTATCCGAGCTGCTCGGGAGGCTGAGGCGGGAGAATCGCTTGAACCCGGGGTTTCAGTGAGCCGAGATCGCGCCATTGCACTCCAGCCTGGGGGACAGTGTGTGAGGCTGTTTCTGTTATTTTATTATTTGAGGTAGAGTCTCGCTTTAGTAGAGATGTCGTTTCGCCATGCTGGCCAAGCTGTTCTCGAACTTTTGACCTCAGGTGATCCACCTACCTCGGCCTCCCAAAGTGCTGGAATTACAGGCAAGAGCCTGGCGAGGCTGTCTCTATTTAAAAACAAACAAAACAAAACAAAACGAAAAAACCAGAAAGGACTCCACCTCAGCTCTTTGCCTTTGGGTGTTTATTCTGCACAAGATCATTGTTGGCTGAGCGTGTTAAGTGTAATCATATTCTTTTTTTTAGACAGCAAAATTTCGCTGTTTTATTGCATAAGTTGTCTTTACCACACTTTGCCTTTACTATAGAACCCTAAGGCTAGGTAAGCATCTGGGATGTTTAAAATAATCCTCTTAATGTACCTTGTGCTTTATTGGCAAAATGGAATTCTACTCTAAATTGTATTGAATGACACTAGTTAGAAGAGTTTCCCTAGTTGTAGAAAATACCTTGTAAGTCGGTAAAAACTGGTTTTGTTCCTGTGCTTCTTTTTTCTTTAAGCTGTAAATGTAGAGCAGTGGATCCCAAGTTTTTCTCTATCAGTAAGTCTTCCTACATGTCATGCCTGAATTTCTTCTGCCCAATCTGCCCACCTTCTTTATTCCTTAATGTGCAGGCTGTTTTTCAGGACCAGTAAATTTCAGTGGTTTTTGCTTGTTTCGGGACTGGAAAGTTCCTTCAGCCACACAGCCTCATCCTGTGCTCTGGGTGGCCTACTCCAGAATATGCTTCTGAAACAAAAAAGCAAATCAGGAGTTGAAGTGGGCTAAAGCCTTCTTTAAGAAACCAGCAGTCCCAGGGTCCCCCAGGCAGCCCCCAGGTGACCACACTGGGTTTGATTTAGTTCAACTCCTGAGCATTGCTGAGGAAGAATGGGCTTGAGGCCAGAAAACTTGGCTCTTCTGTGTATAATTTAGTGACCTTGGATCTATTACTTCATCTCTGACTCAGTTGTCTTATCTGTGAAATGGGAATAACAACAATTATATCCACCTCATAGAACTGGTGTGAAGTTGACGTTCAGATGAATTTTTGGGTATTTTTTTTTTTTTTAAGTTTCATTTTGGTTTGGTTTCTTTTTGCTGAGAGAGGATTTGGAAGTGAATATGAGAACTTAGAGATATATAAAATATTATTGGGGAATATAAAGTTTGGATTCAGGAAGAAATGCATTAAAGGTTTTCTGAGTAATGATGAGGGTCCAACACAGATTAGAAAATATGCATTTCCAGAGTCCTACAGAGTTTTGTAGCTGATTTTGGCAGCCTTTGAGTGGAAATGAAGAAGTGGACAGGGCAAGTTACACGGGGCTGGTGAATGACAGGCAGATCTGGGTTTATGATGAAGCCTCTAGACTCTTTACTTGCACAAATACCTTCCAAAACCCTGGCAAGGGGCTTAGCAGTTTTACATTCATAATTGTGTATTCTTCCCTTAAAGAATTACCACCCCTTGCCCGTATTTGTATAAGCTTCAGGCCCCATAAAACCTGACTCCACCCTTAGTGTCAGGGAAGGATTGTAAGGAGGGCTGGAGAGTTGAAAGGATTCACCATGGGGTTTGACTGGGGAACTCGGATTGGAGAAGGAGGTGGTGGATGAGGGGCCTCAGAGGACTGGAACCTCGAGGAGAGGAAGAGCAGATTCAGTGAAGTGAATACAGGAGAGGGAAAGCAGCCTGTGTGGCTGAGGCCACGAAGAGTGAGAGGTGCAGAGTGACCAGGCAGTTGGTGCATCTTTGCCAAGTACCTGCTGCATTCCAGGAACTGGGGTGCAGTGGTGAATAGGACAGGCAGGCAGGCCTCTTAGTGCTCAGAATCTAGAAGAAGCTGGGGCCTGGGCATCCCAAAAAGGGAGCCTTTGAGGACAGGAAAGCTCAGGGGCTGCGGTGTGGGATGCAGGGAGGGTCTAGGGAGGCAGGTAGGGGCTAGATTTCAGGAGGCCACATAAGAGTTTGGACTTGATCCTGAGGGCTGAGGTGGGGGCTTTTGAATGTTAAGCAAAGTGGGATCAGATCCGTGCTTTAGAAAGTTCTCCCTGCATGTATCAGAGAAACTTCCACATATGCCTGGGGAGATGTATACATAACTTGTCTCACTAATTGTGGAAAAGTCAACCCAGTTGTAAATAGTGAACTGGAACTTTGTGTATCTGCATGGATAAGTCTCAAAAACGTAACCTTGAGATTTTAAAAAAGCTAGTTGCAAGAGGATAATACCAGCCCACCACTGTTTAAAGTTGGAAAACATAATGTATTATTTATGGGCACATACTTGTGGTGAAAATAAAAATTATGTATGGGTAGCTGAGTTCAGTGGTCCATGCCTCTAGTCAGTCCCAAGTTCACTTGAGCCCAGAGTCAAGCCTGGGCAACATGGTGTGACTCTGGGTCTTAAGTAAATAGGTAAGTAGGTAGGTAAATAGATAAGATAGATTAGATGATTGATTAGATAGATAGGTAGGTAGGTAGGTAGATAGCATGTGTAGGAATTGTAGACACCAGTATTTTTCAGACTTTAGCATGCATCCAAATCACCTAGAGGACTCATTAAAACAGATTTTCATTTCTGATTCAGTAGGTCTAGGGTGAGGACCCAATAATTTGTATTTCTCCCAAGTTCCTGAGCAGTGTTGATGCCACCAGTCTGGGGACCTCAGTTTGAGAATCTCTGATGTCTACCAACTTGACAATTTGAAGACAGTGATCCCTTCTTGGGAGGGAGCAGAATTGGATGGGGAGGAGTCCAGAGGGGCTTCAACTCTATTTGTAATATTTAATTTCTTTTAAAAAAATCTGAAAAAAATGATGCAACGTAACTTGACAAAGCTGGATGGATGTTCACTGATGTTTTTTATTTTTCTCTGTGTGTGAAACATGTAATTAAAGAAAAAGGATCCTATTGTTTGCGGCGTAATCCTGAGAATGGACTGGAAAAGAGGAAGAACTGGGTGTCTTCGTGGGAATCCTTTGCGGAAACCCAGGTGAGAGGTGCGGCTGGCTTATCCTGGAGGTGGGAAGGTAGGGGGTGTGGGGTGTGAGAGGCAGCAAGGAAGGAGAGAGGCGAGCAGCTGTGAGGGAGGTTTGGGTGGGAGCATTGACTACATGTGGTAATTGGTTGGTTTAGAGGTTAGGGGAGGGCGGAATAAGGTCATACACCTGGTTTGTGACTTGAGTGGGTGGTTGGGTCATGAGCCCATCACCGAGGGAACCCTGGCGGAGGGGCATGTGGGAACAGGTGGGAGTTCTGAAGTGAACATCTTATACCTTGATAGCCCAGTGAACAAAGCATAGGAGAGATCTGGGCTGCAGTGCAGACTTAGAAAGCATCAGAGTTCAGATGGCTGCTAGTACCCCATGTGTGAATGAGATTACCCGGGCCTTTGACAGACCTGAAGCAGTGCTGTCACCTAAGGCTGGGCTTGGCCAACCACAGCTTGCTGCTTGTTTTTGTATAGCCTGAGAGCTGAGAATGCTTTTATCTTTTTAAATGTTAAGGGGAGAATTCAGTGAAGATATAATTCACAAGCCATAACATCTGACATTTTAAAGTGCACAATTCACTGGTATTTAGCATATTCACAAGGTTGTACAACCATCATCACTGTCTAATTTAGGAACATTGTAGCCAAAAAGAGACCCCATCCCTGTCAGCAGTTATTCCACCCCCCCACCCCCTAGCCTCTGACAGCCACGAATCTGTGTTCTGTCTCTGAATTTGCTTCTTCTGGACATTTCATGTAAATGGAATAGTACAGAATATGGCCTTTTTATCAGACTTATTTCACTAAGCATGATGTTTCCAGGGTTCACTTATGTTGCAGCATGAATTAGTGCTTTATTCTTTTTTATGGCTGAATAATACTCCATTTATGGATGTACCCCATTTTGTCTGTCCATTCATCAGCTGATGGACACTTGGGTTATTTCCACTGTTTGGCTGTTGTGGATAATGCTTCCGTGAACATTCATGTATAAGTGTGTGCATGAGCACGTGTGTTTTCAGTCCTCTTGGGCACATACTGGGCAGCGGAGTTGCTGGGTCATGTGGTGACTGTGCTTTTAACCTTTTGAGGAGTGGCCAGACTGCTTTCCACAGTGGCTGCATTTTATTTTCCCACTAGTGATGTTTGAGGATTCCAGTTTCTCCACATCCCCCTAAACACATGTTGTTACTGATTTTTGTATTATAGCCATTGTCCTGGGTGTGAAATGCCATCTTGTCACACTTCTGATCTGTGTTTGCCTTGATGACTGGTGAAGCTGAGCGTCTTTCATGTGCCTGTTGGCTATCTGTATCTTCTTTGGAGAAATGTCTATTCAAGTCCTTTGCTCATTTTAAAAATTTTATTTTGTTTATTTTGAGACAAGGCCTCACTGTCACCTAGGCTGGAGTGCTGTGGCATGATCACAGCTCACTGCAGCCTTGATCTCCTGGGCTTAAATGATCCTCCACCTCAGTCTCCTGAATAGCTGGGACTACAGGCACATGCCAACATGCCTGGCTAATCTTTAAATTTAGTTTTTGTAGACACGAGGTCTTACTAGGTTGCCCTGGCTGGTCTGGAACTCCTAGGCTCAAGCGATCCTCCCACCTTGGCCTTCCAAAGTGCTGATGTTACAAATGTGAGCCACTAATGCCTGGCCCTTTGCTCATTTTTAAATTGAGTTATTTGGTATTGGTTTTTGAATCTTTTGAGTTGTTCATCAGACATCCACATGGACATGTCAAGGAAGCAAGCCTTGAGTTCTGAGGAGAGGCTGGGATTGGAGTTTTATCTTTGGAAGTTGTCAGCAGGCAGAGATGAAAAGTCCAGAGTCTGGGTGAGCCCTGCCAGGGAGTGTGGGAAGAGGTCTGAGCTCTGAGCCCTGGGGAACCCCACTAAGTGGACTCAGAGATGAGGCCTCAGCCGATGGACACTTGGGTTGTTTCCACTGTTTGGCTGTTGTGGATAATGCTTCCGTGAATTCCAGGAAATTACACTCTGGAGCTGCCAGAGTGTAATTTCCTGGAAACCAAGTAAAGGTGTTTAAGTAGGGAGTGATCAATCACACTAGATGCTATTGATAGGTCAAGGAAGATGGGGGCTGCACTTTGACTGTTGTGTTTAGTGATGTGGAGGTCACCCGTGCTGAATGACTGTGATAAGGTCAGTTGGGGTGGAGTGGCAGTGAGTTGGAGAGAATGAGAGGACAGAGCTGGGCATGGGGTTTGCCTGAGCTGGGTGCGGGGCTGGTTTCATGGTAACACACAGTTCATGGTAACAGGAGACTGCAGGAACTAGGGGTGGGGCTTGGGAACTGGTGGAAATGCTCTCTGATTGCTTCTGTTTTTCCAGTAAAATAGCATGATCTTATTAGATGATCAGCTGAGAGTGAAGGCTGGGGAAGAGGTGGTATATGTTTGCAGAAGGAGAGGTGACCTTCCAGCCAGCCTAAGGCCACTTGGGACACGTGTGTCATGTCTATTGACTCACTGTGATAAGTGAGACTGCACACCGGCGGGACTTGTGTGTCTCCATCAAGGGACAGAGAATCATCTGAGGGCACCCAGGGCGGGTGTCCTTCATGGCGTCTCTGACCTGGCCCGGTGCAGGGAGCTGGAAATGGGAAGTGCCATGAGTGCTAATGGGGCGCAGGGGGTCAGAGGAGTAGAGGTGTCAGAATAGGTGGTGGAGTGGGGAGAGACTGGAGCTTTGCCAATGGGGGCCTGGGCTGAGCAGGGCTTGGAGCATGTGGTGATGAGTCTTATGGCGGGTGAGGCTCAAGGCCCAATGTGCTCTTAGGGAAGGGACTGCAGAGTGGGTAAGGGACCCACGGGTGTATTACAGGCGTAGTGTGTCAAGGAAGTTCCAAGACAAGCTAATAGGGGTTACGGCTAGAGAGAGGCCCAGTGTGTGCTAATGGGGGATAGGGTGGTAGAGGCACCAGGATATGTGCTAATAGGCCTCTGAGGCTTCGTGTGTGGTGATGAGAGTGGTATGGTGTTAATGCTGTGTGTGTGTCTGTGGGGGCCTGAGGGGTAGGAGAAAACGGGGTGCTTTAACGGGGAAGGTGGTTGAAAGACTCGAGTGCTATGTGTGCACTTGTGGGGGTTGTACCGTGGAGGGTGTGTGCACGTCCTAATAAAGGTCTGGGTAGTTGGATGGAGCTTAGTGCATGCTAATGGGGCAAAGCTGGAAGGACTTCATGGAGGAATCTGATGGAGGGAGGATGGTGGGAGACCTGGCCTGTGCTAGCAGAGTGAAGATTGTGGATCTGTGTGGGGCAGGGGTGGTGGTATGGGAAAGGTGTTGGTGCTGTCAGTGGCCCAGTGCACTAAGGGTCAAGGTGGTGTGAGGTGTGCATGTGTCGCTCAATACAGAGACACTCTAGGAAGGGGCAGCTGGATGATTTAAGGCATTCCAGAGGCTGTTACTTTGGGTTTAGAGTCATAGAGGCACTGAAGTGTGTACCATTGTTGGGAGAGTCAGCGGTGTGAGGTCTGGAGTACGCTCAGGAGTGCCAGAACAGTGTGAACTTGTGTTCTTGTGTCCATAGGGTACTGGAGTGTGTTGAGGTTCCAGGGAATACTGATGAAGAGGGTGAGTAGAGCCATGGAGGGGATGAAAATAAATTTAAAAGACCAGGTGTGGTGGCTCATGCCTGTAATGCCAGCAATTTGGGAGGCTGAGGTAGGAGGATTGCTTGAGGCTAGCAGTTCAAGGCCAGCCTAGGCAACATCATGAGACCCAGTCTCTACAGAAAAAAAACCCAAAAAACAAAAATTAGTTGGATGTGGTGGTGTGCAGAGGTGAGAGGCTTGCTTGAGTTTGAGGCTACATTGAGCTATGATTGCATCACTGCACTCCAGCCTGAATGACAGAGTCAGACCCTATCTCTTAAAAAAAAAAAAAATGAAAATCGGCCAGGTGTGGTGGCTCACACCTGTAATCCCAGCACTTTGGGAGGCCGAGGCGGGAGAATCATAAGGTCAGGAGTTTGAGACCAGCCTGATCAATATGGTAAAATGCTGTCTCTACTAAAAATACAAAAATTAGGCCAGTGTGGTAGCAGGTGCCTGTAGTCCCAGCTACTCAGGAGGCTAAGGCAGGAGAATCACTTGAACCCAGGAGGCGGAAGTTACAGTGGGCTGAGATTGTACCACTGCACTCCAGCTTGGGTGACAAGAGCGGGACTCCGTCTCTCCTAAAAAAAAAAAAAAAAAGATGAAAAGAAAATCCAAGAATTTTGGAGATGAGTGAAATTTAGGCAAATTTAAATGAAGTAATGTTTTGATGGGCTCAAAGCTGTGTAGGCTGAGTGTAAAGGAGCCAAGATCTAGTCTGGACTGCAAAGTGGTCCTCTTTCCTTGGAGACTACCAGGTTAACATAGATGTGCAGGATTATTTCCAGAAACTCCTTATCTGAAGCTCAGCCTTGTTAGGAAATCGAGGTTGCTTCTCTGTGCCAGAGTGACTTTGATCCTCCAGGAAAGAGTGGGATGTTTTATTCCAACTGATAAGACTTCAAACTGCAAAATTTCTGGTAGTCTGTAATTGTAGAGAACAAAATTTCTAAATAGTAAGAAAGGAGTCTCCATCCAAAGGGGGTTTTTGACACTTTATGGCTGCAGCGTGCTCTTAAGAGAAATGCCCTTTCCTGTGAACTTTGTGGTTTCATTGATGTCTTGTCCCAGCTCTGTGAATGGGAGTCGATTTTTTTTTTTTTTTTTTTTTTGAGACAGAGTCTTGCTCTGTTGCCAGGCTGGAGTGCAATGGCACAATCTTGGCTCATTGCAACCTCTGTCTCCTAAGCAATTCTGCCTCAGCCTCCCAAGTAGCTGGGAGTATAGGCACACCCCACCACACCCAGCTAATTTTTGTATTTTTAGTAGAGATGGGGTTTCACCATGTTGAACAGGACGGTCTCAATCTCTTGACCTCGTGATCCATCCGCCTTGGCCTCCCAAAGTGCTGGGATTATAGGCATGAGCCACCGCACCCAGCCAGAGAGTGGATTTTGTTTTCTTAAGGAGGAGGTAGTAACGAGCTTCCTGTCCTGGGTTTTTCATGTCTGGCTCCTCTCAGGCCTCTGGTCTCAGTGTGAAGGTTACCTCATCAGAGAGGTCTCCTGGAATGCTTCCTCCAGGGAGTTCCTACACTGTTACTCTCTATCCTTGAACCCTCATCACAGGATGATGATAGACCTTTTTGTTTACTTGTTTATTGTCTGTCTTCCCCACTAGACTTTCCCCTAAGCTCCAGCAGGATAGGAACCATGCTGGTGTAATTCACTCATGTGTCTCCAGCACCCAGTGCACGGCTGGGCACATAGCAGCTGCTCAGGACATGTGTGAATGAGCAGCTGGAAGTCAGCGATGGAGGTGAAGGGGGCAGACTGGGACAGAGAGGCTGCTGAGGCAGCACAGAGCTTCCCCATGGCACTGCTCTGTCCTGGGGCTTGAGAGGACAGCTGGACTTGAGGCAGGAGAAGGGCCCCTGGGGAATGTGGGCTGTCTGGACTACGGCGATTGCTCTGGGTACAGAGCTACAGATTCTGTTTACACACTTCCTGTTTGGTACTTTGCGGCAGGGTGTTTCCAGACCAGTCCCTGGGTGCCAGCCAGAGCATGGACTGACCAGATACCTGGATGGAGACCTGAACTGGAAGAGATGCACATTGGAGGTAACCTGCATGTCGCAGCTGCCTCTGGCCCATTTCTATCCCAGTGTCCCGGCATTCCAGCGCTCTTCAGCTGGTTCCTACTTGCATGGCCACATCCACTGTTAAAGTCTCCATATACTTCCTTGCATACTTCTGCTTGCATAAATATACTTCTGCTTGCATAAATCACTTCTGCCATCTGGGATCCTACTTCAGGCCTCTCTGCACGCTGGCCCCTCCACCATGGTCTTGAATGACTCCAGCGGTAGAGCCCACACCTTATTGGTGGTCACTAATTGCTGGTGTGACCTCTGAGTGATCATCTCTCTAACCTCACTACTGTTATTCTAGCTCGTGTACTTGTCAGCTCCTGTCCCTGGTCATAACCAGGACCTCCTAACTGGTCTCCCAGCCTCAGTCTCTTTTACCCCAAATGTAAGTTTCATAACTGCTGAAGAGTAGCTTTTGCTTCTTGAAACTGTTCACGGGATTCTGAGTACCTCCCAGGGAACAGGACAGCTGGTTAGCTGGGTTCAAGAGACCTTCAACCTCCCAGCTTCCACCTGCTACCCTAAGCAGCATCCTTCAGCTGTCCTTTATCCACCCTCTGTCCTCATCCCACCAGCTGACTAATACATTTTGCTTTCATTTTACTGAATATTCATGAGCATCTATTCAATGCGTGCTACTGTGAGTCAGACAGAGTTAGACACAAACACCTCCCACCTAATATAATCTAATCTAGAGGAACCCACATTGTAATAAAAAGTAATGATTATGGGAATAGCTAACATTGGGCATTTGGGGTAAGCTTGGTGTTCAATACCTGCTTTAATTCTCATGGTAATATTGTGGCTTACAGGACCCTTGAGTAGAAGAGGCATCAGAACACATTCTTGGAAATGAAAGCTGACTATAACGACTTCGTTTCATTGTGTATTTTAGGAAATTGCAGAGGCTGTCAACATGGAAAAGCAGCCCCAGAACAGCAGGAGAGGCCTTGCTCCCCGAGAGATACCCCCAGCCGTTGGGCTGCTGCTGGTCATGGCCCTGATGAACACTCTGCTCTACCTCTGCCTCGACCGCTTCTTCATTGCCCCTCAGCAGTCCCTGGTGGACCCCAGACACTGTCCCTATGGTCACTTCAGGATAGGACAGATGAAAAACTGCTCACCTTGGCTGTCCTGTGAGGAGCTGAGAACAGAAGTGAGACAGCTGAAGCGTGTTGGGGAAGGAGCCGTGAAGAGAGTGAGTCTGGGTTCATTTCTGATTACTGTCATCATGTTATTTCACTTAACACAGTGTCTTCCAGCTCCATCCGTGCTGGCACAAATTACAGAATTTCATCCTTTGTTACTGCTAAAGTGTACTCCATTGCGTACATGCACCACATTTTTTTGTCCATTCATCTGTTGATGGACGTTTTGGTTGATTCTGTTTCTTGGTAATTGTGAATAGTGCTGCAGTAGGCATAGAGTTCATCCTTTGGGGAAACAGTGTGCCATCGAGTGTTAGGAGCCCTGTTGGCTCTTAGTGTTTATCCTTCCTTGAGCTCAGTAACCTCACATCTGGCACTTTTTTTTTTTTTTTTTTTTTGAGATGGAGTCTCACTCTGTCACCCAGGCTGGAGTACAGTGCAACCATCTTGGCTCACTGCAACTTCTACCTCCCGGGTTCAAGCGATTCTTGTGACTCAGCCTCCCAAGTAGTTGGGACTATAGGCATGTGCCACCATGCCTGGCTAATTTTTGTATTTTTAGTAGAGACGGAGTTTCACCATGTTGGCCAGACTGGTTTTGAACTCCTGACCATAAGTGATCTGCCTGCCTCAGCATCCCAGTGGAACTTTATCTTAATAAGTAATCTAAGGCAGGAAGAAGGCCAAATGCATAAAGGAGTGCTATAGTGATAAAAAAACTAGAAACAATACTTACAGAATAGTTCATTAAATGATGGTCCATTTACTTGACGGAATATTCTTCAACCATTGTGTAGTTAGGAACCCCAAGAGGCAACACGAAGAAAACCTTGTGATAGTAAGTGAAGAAAATAAGATACAAAAATGTATAATTGACTTTTCAACTGTGAAATTGTATATATATGTAGATAAATACAAAAATGGCCAGGCATGGTGGCTCATACATGTAATCCCAGCACTTTGCAAGGTGGAGATGGGTGACTCACTTGAGCCTAGGAATTCCAGACCAGCCTGGGCAACATGACAAAACCTGTCTCTACAAAAATTAGCCTGGCATAGTGGTGCATGCTACTTGGGAAGCTGAGGTGGCAGAATCTCTTGAGCCCAAGGAGCTTGGGGCTGCAGTGAGCCATGATCTTGCCACTGCATTTCAGCCTGGGTGACAGAACAAGACCCTGACTCCAAAGAAAAAAAAGAAAAATATGAAAATGATAGAAATTGTGCTAGGGTTAAAGGGGGATTATGGAGAATTTTTTTTTTCTGTTTTTCAAACTCTCTGATGGTATTATACTGATTTTTAAAACTTATTTTTAATTGGCACATACTAATGATACATACTTATGGGGTACACAGTGATGGTTCCATACCTACATACAATGTATAGTGATCGGATCAGGGCATATCTATCATCTCAAACAGTTATCACTTATTTCAGTTGGGAATGTTCAATAACCTCACTTCTAGCTATTTGAAAGTGTATATAATATATTGTTAATTTGGAAGTGTATAATATATTGTTAATCACAGTCGTCCTGTGGTGCTGTAAAACACTGGAACTTGCTTCTCCTACCTAGCTGTAGTTTTGTATCCTTTAACAAATCTCTCCCTATTCTCGCCTTTGCTCTGCCCTTCCCAGCCTCTAGAAACCTCTGTTCTGCTTTTTACTTCTTTGAGTAAACTTTTTAAACTTCTGCATATGAATGAGAACTTGCAATGTTTAACTTTTTCTTCCTAGTTTATTTCACTTAACTTAATGTCCTCTAGTTCCATTCATGTTGCGATGAATGACAGATTTCCTTATTTTTTATGGCTGAATAGTATTCCATTTTGTATATACATCACAATTTTCTTCATCTGTTCATCTGCTGAAGGACACTCAGGTTGAGTCCATATCTTGGCTATTGTGAATAGTGCTGCAATAAACATAGGGGTGCACATATCTCTTCAATATATTGATTTCCTTTCCTTTGGATATATATACCCAGTAGTGGAATTGCTGGATCAAATACGGTAGTTCTATTTGTAATTTTTTGAGGAATCTCCATACTGTTTTCCATAATGGCTGTGCTAATTTACATTCCCACCAACAGTACCTAAGAGTTCCTTTTCCCTGCAGCCTCACCAGCATTTGTTATTTTTTGTCTTTTTGATAATAGCCATCCTAACTGGGGTGAGATGGTAGGTCATTGTGGTTTTGGTTTGCATTTTCCTGATGATTAGTAACAGTGAGCATTTTTTCATGTATTTATTGGCCATTTGTATGTCTTCTTTTGGAATGTCTGTTCAAATCATTTGCCCATTTTTTGATCATATTGTTATTTTTTTCTGTTGAGATGTTTGAGTTCCTTGGATATTGATCAGATGAATAGCTTGCAAATATTTTCTCCCATTCTGTAGTTTGCCTCTTCATTCTATTTGTTTCCTTTGCTGGGCAGAAGGTTTTGGTTTGTTATAATCCCATTGGTTTATTTTTGCTTTTTTTTTTTTTTTTTTTTT
>PVKP010040247.1:0-19595 GCA_004027715.1 Plecturocebus donacophilus
CAGTGGCACGATCCTGGCTCACTGCAACCTCCACCTCCCGGGTTCAAGCGATTCTCCTGCCTCAGTCTTCTGAGTAGATGGGATTACAGGCGCACACCACCACGCCCTGCTAATTTTTGTATTTTTAGTAGAGACAGGGTTTCACCATATTGGTCAGGCCGGTCTCAAACTCCTGACCTCGTGATCCGCCCATCTTGGCCTCCCAAAGTGCTGAGATTACAGGCGTGAGTCACTGCTCCCAGCCTCTTTTTCATTTTTAAAGTAATTATTCTGTCTGAGTGAGGTGGCTCACGCCTGTAATCTCAACACTTTGAGAGGTCTAGGTAGGAGGATAGCTTGAGCCAGGAGTTCAAGACCAGCCTGGGCAACAAAGTGAGACCCCATTGCCACAAAAAATAAAAAAACTTAGCCAGATATGTTGGTGTGCACCTGCAATCCCAGATACTCAGGAGGATGAGGTGGGAGGATTGCTTGAGCCTGGGAGGTCAAGGCTGCAGTGAGCTCTGATTGCACCACTGTGCTTCAGCCTAAGTGACACAGTGAGACACTCTCTCAAAAACATAAACAAACAAATAATTTAAGTAATGATTCCAACATGTATCAGCATAAATGTTTATGAGCAATTGGTAAAAACAAAAAAACCTATGTGTCCTTCAGACTTCAATTTTTTGCTTCTATCGAGAATCAGGTGGTTAATAATATAAATCATCACCTAATAGAAAAGTTATGTTTTCTCAGATGCAAAGGTTAGAAGTCATTTAGTCTAGTACACTGTTTCTGAACATGGCTAGAATAAGTCTCCTTTAAAAAAAAAAAAAAAGAAAGAAAAAATATAAAACGGTCCGGTGCGTGGTGGCTCACGCCTATAATCCCAGCACTTTGGGAGGCCAAGGTGGGAGAATCACCTGGGGTCAGTAGTTCGAGACCAGCCTGGCCAACATGGTGAAACTTCATCTCTACTAAAAATACAAAAATTAGCCAGGCATGGTGGTGGGCACCTGTAATCCCAGCTATTTGGGAGGCTGAAGCTGAATAATTTCTTGAACCTGAGAGGCGGAGGTTGCAGTGAGCCAAGACTGTCCCACTGCACTCCAGACCAGGCAACAAGAGTGGAAACAAACAAAGAAAAAAACATAAAACAAAATTTTATTATGTGAAATCTCAACATACACATAAATAAAGAATACTATAACAAACCCAGACAGTTACTTTCCCTCTCACCCTCTTCCACAACATAAGGATACAGGAGAAAGTACCTTCCATGAACGAGGAAATGGACCTGGACTTCACCAGACACTGAATCTACCAGTGCCTTTGCTTTTGGCTTCCAGTATCTGAAACTGAAAAACAAGTTTCTGTTGTTTATACTCAGTCTACGATACTGAGTTATAGCGGCCCAAATGAACTAAGACAGACAATTTTTAACATTACAATACCATTCTTACACCAAAAAATAGTAATAATTTCCCAACAGAATCTAATATCCAGCCAGTGTTCAAATATGCCTCAAGTGTCAAGTATCTTTTTATAAATGACTCAAAACACGATCTAAACAAAGGTGGTGTATTTGGTTGAAATTTTTTTTGACACACAATAAATGGTACATCTTAAGAGTGCACAATCTGAGAACTTTTGACATGTTATTCACCTGAGAAATTGCTACCAAAACCAAAATGATGAACATAACCATCACCTCCAAAGTTATCTCATACTCTGCGGTAATCTCTTCTCATCTCACGATACAGTCCCATCCCTAAGCACTTACTGATCTACTTTTTACCCTTTTTTGACTTGTTTTATGGTAGTGTTTGCTTTATTGTGGTGGTCTGGAATTGAACCTGCAATATCTTCAAGGTATACCTGTATGCTGGGCAAAAAAAAAAAAAAAAAAAAAAAAGCCAGACAAAGAGGCTATATATTCTATTATTCAATTTTTAGAAAAGTAAACTAATCTATAATGACAAAAAGTAATCAGTATATCCCAACTCTAGACAACACTTTCTCTGCTCATCCATAAGAAGCAACTCGTCATCTATTCAAGTTTGATCATGAGATTGCAGAAATTCAGTCTTCAGGCTCCACTTTTTTTTTTTTTTTTTTTTTTTTTTTTTTTTTTTTTTTTTTTTTTGAGAGGGAGTCTCACTCTGTTGCCCAGGCTGGAGTGCAATGGTGCAATCTTGGCTCACTACAACCTCTGCCTCCCAGGTTCAAGCAATTCTTCTACCTCTGCCTCCCAAGTAGCTGGGATTAACAGGCAAACATAACTGTGCCCAGCTCATTTTTGTATTTTTTTTTAGTAGAGTTGGGGTTTCACCATGTTGGCCAGGCTGGTCTTGATCTCCTGGCCTCAGGTGAAAGTGCTGGAATTACAGGCATAAGCCATCACACCCAGCCCAGGCTGTACTTCTAATCCTTGTTCTCTCACAATACGTACCACATCTGCATTTACTTCCCCCACTGAAGTCTTGAACCCATACTCAACCATGAGAGCTGGAGTCAAACTTCCATTAATGTTGATGTTTTGACATCCTCCTATGAATGATGAATGTTCTTCATGGCATCTAGAATGGGTGAATCCTACCCAGAAGGTTTTCAATTCACCCAGATTCATCAGAGGAATCACTAACTATAGCAGCTATAGCCTTATAAAATATATTTCTTAAATAATGAGACTTGAGGCCAGGTACAGTGGCTCATGCCTGTAATCCCAGCATTTTGGGAGGCTGAGGCAGGTGGATCACCTAAGGTCAGGAGTTCAAGACCAGCCTGGCCAACACGGTGAAACCCTGTCTCTACTAAAAATACAAAAATTAACTGGGCATGGCGCACACCTGTAATCCCAGCTACTTGGGAGGCTAAGGCAGAAGAATTACTTGAACTCGGGAGGCAGAGATTACAGTGAGCCGAGATCGCGCCATGGCACTCCAGCCTGGAAACAGAGTGAGACTCCGTCTCAAATAAATAAATAAATAAAAATAAGACTTGAAAGTCAAAATTACTCCTTGATCCATGGCCCACAGAATGGATGTTATGTTAGCAGGCATGAAAATGACGTTACATGTAAATTTCCACCAGAGTTCTTGTATGACCATGTGCATTGTTAATGTGTAGTAATATTTTGAAAGGAATTTTTTTTTCTGAGTAGTAGGTCTCAAGCAGTTGGCGTAAAATATTCAGTGAATCATGCAGTAAACAGATGTGTTGTCATCCAGGCTTTGTTGTTCTACTTACAGAGCACAGGCAGATCAGATTTAGCATAATGCTTAGGATTAAAAGCCCTAGGATTTTCAGAATGGTAAATGAACACTGGCTTCAATTTAAGGTCATCAGCTGCATTCGGCCCTGTCGAGAGAGTCAGCCTGCGCTTTAAAGCCTTGAAGCCAGGCACTGATTTCTCCTCTCTAGCTAGAAGAGTACTGGATGGCATCTTCTTCCAAAAGAAGGCTGTTTTGTCTACATCGAAAATCTGTTTAATGTAGTCATCTTCATCAGAGATCTTCGCCAGATTTTTCTGGATAACTTGCTGCAGCTTCTACATGAGTATTTGTTTCACTTTGTACTTTTGCTAGGTAGATAGATGGATTCTTTCCTTAAAACTCATGAGCCATCCTCTGCCAGCTTCAAATTTTTCTAGCTTCCTTACCTCTCTCAGTCTTCATGGAATTGGAGAGAGTGGCTGGGTGTGGTGGCTCATGCCTGTAATCCCAGCACTTTGCGGGGCTGGTGTGGGCAGATCTCTTGAGCCCATGAGTTTCAGACAAGCCTGGGCAACATGGTAAAACCCTATCTATCTCTAAGTTAAATTATTAAAAAATGAAAAAAAAGAATTGGCCTTGCTCTGGATTAGGTTTTTGCTTATGGGAACTTTGTGGCTGATTTGGTTTTCTGTTTGGACCACTCAGACTTTCTCCATTTCAGCAATAAGGCTGTTTTGCTTTATGATTCATGTGTTTACTAGAGTAGCAATTTTAACTTCCTTCAAGAACTTTTCCTTTGCATTCACAATTTGGCTGTGTAATGCAAGGGGCCTAACTTTTGGGCTATCTCAGCTTCCCACATGCCTTCCTCACTAAGATTAATCATTTCTAGCTTTTGCTTTAAAGTCACAGGCATGTGACTCTTTTTTTCACTTGAACATTTAGAGGCCACTGTGGTGTTATTAACGGGCCTAACTTCCCTAATGTTGAATCTAGGGAAGTCCAAGTAGAGGCAGAGAGATGCGGGAATGGCCAGTTGGTGGAACAGTCAGATCATACACAACATTTACTGATTGAGTTCAGTGGTTATCTGGTGCAGTTCATGGTGCCTCAAAACAATTACAAGAGTAACATGAAAGATCACTGGTCACAGATTACCATGTAGATATAATAATACTGAAAAGCTTAAAATATTACTAGAATTACCAAAATATGACTAGAGACATGAAGTGAGCACATGCTGTTGGACAAATGGCACCGATCAACTTGCTTAATGCAGGGTCGCCACAAAACTTCAATTTGTAAAACATACAATATGTCTGCAGCCTGAGGAACATAGTGAGACCCTACCCCTAAAAAACAAAACAAAATAAGTCATATAATTTCTGCAAAGCACAATAAAGAGAAGTGCAATAAAATAGGTAAACCTATATCATAAAACAGAAATAAAATCCAATGGGGTTTCCAAAAAAAAAAAAAACAGAAATAAAGGAAATATGGTAGTTACCAGAGGCTTGGAAGAGTAAGGGGAGGGGAATAGGGAAAGAATGGTTAATGGGGAGAATGGGTTAATGAGGGAGAGAATGGATGCAAAATAACAGTTAGAAGGGAGGAATAGGCTGAGTGTGGTGACTCATGGCTGTAATCCCTGCACTTTGAGAGGTCAAGGTGGGTGGATCACCTGAGGTCAGGAGTTCAAGACCAGCCTGGCCAATATGGCAAAACCCCATCTCTACTGAAAAAACAAAAATTAATTGGGTGTGGTGGTGCATGCCTGTAATCCCAGCTACTCAGGAGGCTGAGGCAGGAGAATCACTTGAACTCGGGAGATGGAGGTTGCAGTGAGCCAAGATTGCCCCATTGCACTCCAGACTGAGCAGCACAATAAAACACCATTTAAAAAAAAAATGGAAAGGAGAAATAAATTCTAGCACTCTATAGCACAGCTGGGTGACTATAACTAACAATAATTTTTTTTGTATATTTTTAAATAGCTTCAAAAGAGGAGTTTGAATGTCTCCAACACAACAATACAATAAATGTTGAAGGTGATGGATATCCCAGTTACCTTAATCTGACCACTACACAATATATGCATATTTTGAAATATCACATGTACCCCATAAGTTTGTACAATTATTTATCGATTAAAATTTTCTTAATCTTTAAAACAGGAAATAGGCATTTCAATACGCACATGTCAAGGTATGACTATACAAGAAGGCTTAATGAAATAATCAGATACTTGCATCCTCACATAGCATCGTAGTAAATGTGCCAACTATAAGCACAGAGTAATACAGGTATATTGTATAGTAGTGAGTCAATTATCTCACATGGTACTGACAGAGATATTATGATTGTCTGAAATGGTACAAAACTCTTGGTAAAGTTCAAGACATTATACAGGCAAATCTTCTTTTCATATATATAATTCTATTTCTGGAAAAATCAGAGTATGTTAAAAATGTGCAAAAGGTACTTGTGTCCCTGTATTACAGATATCTTTTTTTTTTTTTGAGACATGGTCTTGCTCCATTACCCAGGCCGTAGTGCAATGCTGTGATCTCAGTTTACTGCAGCTTTGACCTCCCAGACTCAAGTGATCCTCCTCACTCAGACTCCTGAGTAGCTGGGAGTACCACGCCTGACTTTTTATATTTACTTTTATTTGTAGAGATGAGGTCTCCCTATATTGCCCAGGCTGGTCTTTAACTCCTGGGCTCAAGTGATTCTCCTGCCTCAGTTTCCCAAAGTGCTGGAATTACAAGTGTGAGCCACCATGTCCTGCCTGTAGATGTCTTATAGCTTTGATTTCCACCCATTAAAATGCCAGTAGTGCTGACCAATCATTATGACAATCGATAATACTCTCCCCATCACATTTTCAAAATGTTGAGAGTGCAGTGAGAACCTAGGTAGACAGGAAAGAGCACTGACCTAGGAGTCAGACAGGAGGGACAGGACATAGCTATTCACTCTGAGCCAATCACTTTACTGTTCAGGGTTTCACTTTCCTCATCTGAAAAATGTAGAACTTGGTCTGTGTCATTACTAAGATCTATTTGATGCTTACATGTGTGTGTATATATATATATATGATGCTATCAGTGTACATGTATATATATATGATGCTATCAGTGTACATGTATATATCAGTGTACATATATATATATATATATATGATGCTATCAGTGTATATATATATATATATATTTTAGAAATAGAGATGGTGTCTCACTATGTTGCCCAGGCTGGTGTTGAACTTCTGGGGTCAAGCAATCCTCTTGCCTTGGCCTCACACAGTGCTGGGATTACAGGTGTAAGTCACTGCGCCTGGCCCTGTGTCTTTCTTATTGCTAGCTGAAGAAACCATAACTGCTAAAATGGCATACAGCCATATCTCCCTCTGCTGGGTGAGTGACATGTCACAAATGCAAACAGAGGATTTCTTTTTTTGAGATGGAGTCTCACTCTGTTGCCCAGGCTGGAGTGCAGTGGTGTGATCTCAGCTCGCTGCAACCTCTGCCTCCGGGGTTCAAGCAGTTTTCTTGCCTCAGCCTCTCGAGTAGCTGGGACTACAGGCACACGCTGCCATGCCCGGCTAATTTTTTTCTATTTTTTTAGTAGAGATGGGTTTCACCATGTTGCCCAGGCTGGTAGTCAACTCCTGAGCTCAGGCAAGCCACTTGCCTCAGAGCTGGGATTACAGGCGTCAGCCACCATGCCCGGCTGAAACGGATTTTTGATGTTTTCAGTGCAGGAGCTGCCATTTTTCAGGATTTATTAACCACATAAAACATGCTGCCAATTGATAAATGTAGACAGCCTTTATTTCAAAGCTTAGTTATCATCTTCATTTTCCCAAATAGATATATATTTATCTATCACAACAAAGTCTCTATATTCAGGTACTCATTATCTAAACTAAATTTAGAAAAGCAGATTAGTCTGCACATGAAACTGACATATTGTATTGATCAAGGGCTTTTGGCTGGAATTACTTGGCTCATTCCCTCAGTCATCTCCAGGGGATAATTATCTCCAAAGAGGGAATTTCCTGTTGGAGTTAACAGACTTTCAAGAAGTATTCGGCAGATCATTAATCTTTTAATGGCTAAGCCATGAAAAAAAGTCAGTTACATATTAAATAGTTTTAAAATACTAATGTTACCCCAGCTTCAGACTTCCTACAGTGTACTATGAACTGAATGCTTGCATCTCTCAAATTCATATGTTGTAGTTCTAATCCTCAATGTGCTAGCATTTGCAGATGGGGCCTTTGGGAGGTAATTAGGTCCTGGGGATGCAACCCACATGATGAGACTAGTGCCCTTATAAGAAGAGCTGTGAAGAAGGGAGCTTGCTTTCTGTTTCTCTGCCATCTGAAGACACAGTAAGAAGATGTCCAGCTGGGCTGGGTGCGGTGGCTCATGTCTGTAATCCCAGCACTTTGGGAGGCTGAGGCAGGCAGATCAATGGAGGCCAGGAGCTGGAAAACAGCCTGGCGAACATGAGGAAACCCTGTCTCTACTAAACATACAAAAATTAGCCAGACAAGGTGGCAGGCACATGTAGTCCCAGCTACTCTGGAGGCTGAGGCAGGAGAATCACTTGAACCCAGGAAGTGGAGGTTGCAGTGAGCCAAGATTGTGCCACTGCACTCCAGCCTGGCTGACAGAGTGACACTGTCTCAAAAACAAACAAAACTAAACCAAACAAAAAAACAAACAAAAAAAGGAGATGGCCATCTGAAAACCAGAAAGAGGGCCTTCACAAGGACCCTACGCTGCTAGCACTCGGATTTGGAACTTCTAGTCTCCAGACTGTGAGATATAAATTTCTGTTGTTTAAGCCACCCAGTCTGTGGTATTGTTACAGCAGCCCAAACTGATGAAGAAAAATGAGTTTTCTTCTTTCCTGAGTTAGTCTAATTATTATTAATATTATTATTGTTTGTACTTTTGTAAGTTACTTTAATTACTTTGGGAAAAAATAAGTTATATATATGTATGTATGTTTTTTTTTTTTTGAGATGGAGTCACACTCTGTCACCCGGGCTAGAGTTCAGTGGCACGATCTTGGCTCACTGCAACCTTCTCCTCCTGGGTTCAAGCAATTCTTTTGCCTCAGCCTCCCGAGTAGCTGGGACTACAGGCATACGGCACCATGCCCAGCTAATTTTTGTCTTTTGAGTAGAGATGAGGTTTCACCACGTTGGCCATGCTGGTCTAGAACTCCTGTCCTCAGGTGATCTACCTGCCTTGGCCTCCCGAACTGCTGGAAATATATTTTCTATATTACTTTAAAGCTATTTGTTTGTGTTTTTTTTGAGACAGAGTCTCACTCTTTTGCCAAGTGCCAGGCTGGAGAGCAGTGGCACGATTTCGGCTCGCTGCAACCTCCGTCTCCCGGCTTCAAGCAATTCTGCCTCAGCCTCCCGAGTAGCTGGGACTACAGGAGTGCACCACCACGCCCAGCTAATTTTTTTGCATTTTAGTAGAGACAGAGTTTCACTGTGTTGGCCAGGATGGTCTCGATCTCTTGACCTCGTGATCCGCCCACCTCGGCCTCCCAAAGTGCTGGGATTACAGGATTACCACGCCCAGCCTAAAGCTATTTTTAAATTACAGTTATCCATGCAAGGTTAAAAAAAAAAAGAGGTAGAAAGAACTCAAATCATACTGAGGTGCAGAAATGAAAAATGAGAGTCTCTCCTCCCTCCACACATTACCAGTCCATATACAGAATCAATCACCATTCAGTTTCTGGTTTTAATTCATTATCATCATAGTAGTAAATATTATCCTTTCTTGGTATCACTTTTGTATACTAATTTATCAAGTTTGGGCACTGTATTTTTACAAATTATTATTATTAAAGAATCCGCTTATACAACAGTCATGAAGCCCAGGCTGAGTTTGGGCATAACTACACCCCACTCAGGATTTTCTGGTTAAAATCCGTCTTCTCTCTAGACCTCCATTGAAAACCCAGACTCATGAGGCCTCAATCTCTGACAAGCCTGGATTTTCAGTTGAGGCCCTCCTAGTCCAGGTAAATGCCAAAGGCAACCATGTAGGAGGCTTTTTCAGAGAAAACAATTTTGTCTTCCCAGAAAACAAACCTTCCACTTTGCTTTATGAGGCAGACAGCAACCCCAAACCACAGACAGGTTGGAGCCTGCACAGTCCTCAATTAATTTATCAACTTTGGACAATATTTTTCACTTCCTGCCATATAATATAAACAATTTATTATTTGTAATATATTCGCTTAATTCTTTCCATAGACCTCCCAGTGACTCTAGTTGGTTCCTATTTTTACTTCTAATGGCTGCCTTTTTTGTCTTTAAATACTATATGACATCACCTATTTCTTAAATGATAAATATCAGATTGTATCTATTAATTTCTCTGTATGAAAATCCGTAAGTTAATACATTTATTCTTTTCCCTTCTTGTCTTGTCTTTTCTAGACAGGGTCTTGCCCTGTTACCCAGGCTGGAGTTCAGCGGAATGATCGCAGCTCACTGCAGCCTTGACTTTCTGGGCTCAAGCCATCCTCCCATCTCAAACTCGGCAGCAGCTGATACTAGAGGCCTGTGCCACCATGCTCAGCTTATTTTTTATCTGTTGTAGAGATGGGGTTTCACTGTGTTTCCAGGTTCGCCTCCAATCCTTGGGTTCCTCTGCCTCCTGAAGTGTTGGGATTATAGGCGCGAGCCACCGCACCTGGCCTGTCCTTATTCTTTTTGCCTCCTTCACACTTTTGTTAGTTAAAAATATGATCTCACTTTGTCAAGACATCATATTTTTATGCTGTATTTATACTTCTTTTTTTTTTTTTTTTTGAGATGGAGTCTCGCTCTGTCACCAGGCTGGAGTGTAGTGGCGCTATCTCAGCTCACCACAACCTCTACCTTTCAGGTTCAAGTGATTCTCCTGCCTCAATCTCCCAAGAAGCTGGGATTACAGGGGGACACCACCATGCCTAGCTAATGTTAGTATTTTTAATAGAGACAGGGTTTCACTATGTTGGCCAGGCTGTTCTCAAACTCCTGACCTCATGATCTGCCTGCATCAGCCTCCCAAAGTGCTGGGATTTCAGGCATGAGCCACCACGCTGGGCCCTGTATTTATACTTCTATCTAAAATTATATTTTCTCTTTGCTGCAGCAGGCCATGCATGTTTCTGCCTCAGGACTTTTGCATTTGCTTTTCATGACTTATTCTCTCACTTGATTCAGATCTCAGCTCAGATGTCACCTCCCTGAGCAACTTATCTAAAAAGGCAACTCTTCCTCTCCACCCCATTCATTCCCTTACTGTTTAATTTCCTTTATAGCATTTATCAAGATTTAATATTATGTATTTGTGATACAATTAATTATAATTTAAAAAATTTGGCCAGGTGCAGTGGCTCATGCTTGTAATTCCAACACTTTGGCAGGCCAAGGAGGGTGGATTACTTGAGGCCAGGAGTTCGAGACTAGTCTGGCCAACACAGTGAAACTCCGTCTCTACTAAAAATAAAAAAGATTAGCTGGGCGTGGTGGTGTGCACCTGTAATCCCATCTACTTAGGAGGCTGAGGTAGGCGAATCACATGCACCTGGGAGGCGGAGGTTGCAGGGAGAGATCGTGCCATTGCCCTCCAGCCCGGGGGACAGAGCGAGAATCCACCTAAAAAAAAATTAGGTGAACGTGGCGGCGCCCTTCTAAGTCTCAGCTACTTGGGAGGCTGAGACAGGAGAATCTCTTGAACCTGAGTGGCAGAGGTTGCAGTAAGCCTAGATCATGCCACTGCTCTCCAGCCTGGGTGACTGAGAAAGACTTCATCTCAAAAAAAAAAAAAAAAAAAAAAAACCCCACCAATAATAATAATAATACTTTTTAAAAATTGGTCTTCATCACATGTTCTTGGCACAGTGCTCCTAAAACCAATACAATTTCCTAAGTGAAAAGAGGTAAAAAGTGTGTTTGGTAATTCTTAAGAAGCCCCTTTCAACTACACCTGAATTTAAGTGAATGAAGTGACTTCAGCCCCTAGATAACCCTAGGATGTGGGCTGGCTGCCAGGGGAACCAGTCATGTGTCTAAAAGGCTGAAACTTTCAGCACGGCTGGCCCCATGCCCAAATGAGAGGAACCGACGATTTAATCAATCATGCCTGTGTAATGAGGCCTCCATAGAACCCCAAAAGTATTGAATTCTGAAAGCTTCTGAGCTGGTGAACACATCAAGGTGCTGGGAAGGTGTTCTGCCTGGAGGGGGCACAGAACACATCCTGCCCCCTGCCGCGGTGCATCTTGTCCTATGCATCGCTTTAGTCGGCTGTTTCTGAGTTGCATCTTTCACAAAAAACTGGTAACTGTAAGTAAAGTGTTTCCCTAAGTTCTGCAAGCCATTCTAGCAAATTGTCAAAACCATGAATGTCACAGGAAGCTATGTGGTATAGCAAGCTGGTCAGAAGTGTGGGAGACCTGGGCTTGCCATTAGCATCTGAAATAGGGGTAGTTTTGTGAGACTGGACTTTTAATTTGTGGGTTCTGACATTAGCTACAGGTGGATAGAGTCAGAACTGCATTACATTGGAGGATTGCCAGCTGGTGTCAGAGATTGGTCGGTGTGGGAAAAAACCCACACATTTGATTTCAGGAGTGTTGTGTACATTTAGGGAAATAGTGTTTCCCCAGAATATTTAAATGTTATCATAGTTTCCTCACTAGAAAGTAATTCCATGAGGGGAGTTTTGCTGTGTTCACTGAGTCTTCCCATTCCCAAGAACAGTTCCTAGCATGTAATAGGTGCTCAGCAAACATCTGTTGAATGAATAAATAAATCCTTAAAGAGTAAAACCAAACAAATACCATAAAAACTGTGAATATGCAAACATTATTATTACAGAACTAGTGTACCAGAACCAATTAAAATATACATATATAACCCTAGTTTATATATTTTTTGACATCCTGAATCATAAAACCCTAGTTCATGAATAGTTGGGCAATCAAAGGAGAAACTTCCTAATATCAATGTCTAATGTATCCCTTCTTATTTCTATCAGTAACCATATTGTATTGCACTTTTCTTTCTTTCTTTCTCTTTTTCTCTCTCTCTCTCCTCTCTCGCTCTCTTTCTTTCTTTCCTTTGACAGAATCTCACTCTGTTGCCCAGGCTGGAGTGTAGTGGTGTGATCTTGGCCCACTGCAACCTCTCAGTTCAAGTGATTCTCCTGCCTCAGCCTCCCATGTAGCTGCAATTACAGGTGAATGCCACCATGCCTGGCTAATTTTTGTATTTTTAGTAGAGACGGGGTTGGCCAGGCTGGTCTCAAACTCCTGACCTCAAGTGATCCACCTGCCTCAGCCTCCCAAAGTGCTGGGATTACAGGCATGAGCCATGAGCCACCACACCCAGTCTTTTTTTTTTTTTTTTTTTGAGACAGGGTTGATAGGGTTCGGCTGTGTCCCCACCCAAATCTAGTTTTAAATTGCAGTTGCCATAATCCCCATGTGCCATGGGAGGGACCTCGCAGGAGATAACTGAAGTATGGGTGTAGTTACCCCCATGCTGCTATTCTCATGAGAGTGAGTGAGTTCTCACAGGATCTGATGATATTTTTTTTTTTTTTCAGTCTTACTCTGTCACCCAGGCTGGAGTGCAGTGGTGCAATCTCAGCTCACTGCAACTTCCACCTCCCAGGTCCAAGCAATTCTCCTGCCTCAGTCTCCCAAGTAGCTGGGATTACAGTCATATATCACCACACTCGGCTAATTTTTTTGTATTTTTAGTAGAGACAAGGTTTCACCATGTTGATCAGGCTGGTCTCAAACTCCCGACCTCAGGTGATCCACCCGCCTCGGCCTCCCAAAGTGCTGGGATTATAGGTGTGAGCCATCGCACCCAGCTGATCTAATGGCTATATAAGGGGCTCTTCCCTCTTTTGCTTGGCACTTCTCCTTCCTGCCATCATATGAAGAAGGATGTGTTTGCTTCCCTTTCTGCTATGATTGTAAGTTTCCTGAGGCCTCCCCAGCCACGTGGAACTGTGAGTCAATTAAACCTCTTTCCCTTTTCAATAACCCAGTCTTGGACAGTTCTTTTTTTTTTTTTTTTGAGACAGAGCCTCACTCCATCACCAGGCACCAGGCTGGAGTGCAGTGGTGCGACCTCGGCTCTCTGCAACCTTCACCTCCCAGGTTCAAGCAATTCTCCTGCCTCAGCCTCCCAAGTAGCTGGGACTACAGGCACGCACCACCACGTCAATTTTTTTTGTATTTTTAGTAGAGATGGGGTTTCACCGTGTTGGCCAGAATGGTCTCAATCCCTTGACCTCGTGATCCACCCGCCTCGGCCTCCCAAAGTGCTGGGATTACAGGCGTGAGCCACCGCGCCCGGACTTGGACAGTTCTTTATAGCAGCAGAAGAACAGACTAATACGAGGTTGTGGCTCTGCCACCCAGGCTGGAGGAGTGCAGTGGCATGACCTCAGCCCACTGTAGCCTTGACCTCCTGAGCTCAAGGATCCTCCCACCTTGGGCTCCCAAGTAGCGGGGACTACAGGCATGTGCCACTGTGCCTATGTTTTCCAGGTTGGTCTCAAATTCCTGGGCTCAAGTGATCCTCCCGCCTCAGCCTCACAAAATGTTGGGATTACAGGTGTGAGCCATTGTGCCTGACCCTATACTTCAATTTCTAGTTGCTACTCTCATGTCATCTTCCTTTTGGGGATTTATTTAGATTTTTTCTGGAAAATTCCCTCACGAAATTTATCATGAAAGATTAGGCTGTTTTGGATATCTTTATGCCTGAAAATATCTTTATTTTATCTTCACATTTGATGGATGCCTTAGTTAAGTATGGAATTTTAGGTCTAACACTTTTCTCCTCCATCTTTGAGGATGTTTTTCCAATTCCTTCCAGCACTTGATGAGAAATCTGAAAGCAGTCTGAATTTGGATACTTTGCAAGTGACATGGTTTTTCAACTCCCACTTCTGAAGACTTTTGGATTTCTGAAATCTCAGTAGAATGTGTGGGCCTTTTTAATTAGTACTGTTTGATAGTTGGTGAGTTATTTTCCCCCAAGTTACGAGAAATTTTCTTCTGTTATTTATTTTCCCACACTCTTGTCTTTGTTCTCTCCTTCTTTACCTTAAAATATCTTCCATCTGCTGGCTTTCTCATTTATGTTCTGAGACTTCCTCTACTGTGTCCTCCCAATTACTTGGTTCATAGCTAAACCCCTTGATTATTTTCCCACTCTCTTACAGTATTTTGGCAATCACTCATTCAGTTGTCTGATTAATGCCCTTTCACCGAAGACTTTTTGCACTATGCCACGTATCTTAACATGAATACATGGCACAGCGCATTTGCATTCTGCCACACTATACCATCTACGTTAATTAGGACAATTCAAAATTCTCTTGTTCCAGAGGCATTGCTATTTCTGATGGGGGTCTGTTATTCAGTTAGTTCATCTTGGTCCTTTATTTTTGTTTTTGTTTGGTTTTGTGGTTGTTTGCTTTTTTGAGACAGTGTCTCACTCGTGTTACCGAGGCTGAAGTGCAGAAGTGCAAACACAGCTCACTGCAGCCTCGACCTCCCAGGCTCACATGAGTCTCCCACCTCAGCCTCCTGAGTAGCTGGGACCACAGACATGTGCCACCACACCTGGCTAACTTTTTTTTTTTTTGGTATTTTTAGTAGAGACAGGGTTTTACCCTGTTGGCCAGGCTGGTCTTGAATTCCTGGGCTCAAGAGCTCCACCTGCCTCAGCCTCCCAAAGTGAGCCACCATGCCCACCCGGTCCTTTTGTTCCATGCTCCTGTGGCCTTTCCTGCTGTCTAGCAAGGTCTGACATTCACTCATAGGCAGCAGCAAAGCCCTTCATTGGTTAGACTGGGCTGAGGTGGGTGTGTGTTTCTGTAGCAGTGATCTGTTTTCCAGCAGGCCTCTCCCCGAGGGGAGAGCTGGCAGCTTCCATGCAAGTGGCAGGCATACTTCACTAAATAAAAGATGTGTGGGTGAGCAGTCTGGGGAACCCCACAATTGCTAAATTCAGGAGGGTTGTATTTCCAATGGAACAGGTTTAGTGTGTTTCTTTCCTAGGCAGAGCTGCCTGTCCTGCTCCCCACCCACGTCTGCTGTGGAGTTCTCAAGGCAGCACAAGCTCTGCTCTCCTTCGCCTGGGCATGAAGCACTTCATTGAGTGCCCTCCTTGGGCTGCCTATCCACCTGCTTTAGAAAACTGTCCATGAGCTTTATCCTGAGGGCAAAACACTCAGAACAGTGCCTAGTGCTTTGCAATGTGCTCAACAAATATTTGTTAAATGAATCATGGTGCAAGAGAAGAGGAGGGAAAGGATAGTCCCTGCAATTCCAAGCATGCTTCCTTAATGAATTACCCTAAAGATGGCTTCCTAGCACAGCCCTGCTCTTTTTGTTGACTGTGGGTTTGCCAGTTGCCAGGATTTCTTTCATCACATACCGTGTGTTGGGCTAAGTGCAAATTCCTCTTCTTTGTCTCTATGGATAAGATTCCACCTGCTGGCTCTTTCTTATAATTCCATAATTCAATGAGACCTTGAGAAGGACAGAAGATGGAGGTGTGTGTTTAGTCTGCCAACATTTTTTTATTTTTGAGACTCAGTCTCCCTCTGTCACTAGGCTGGAGTGCAGTGACGCAATCTCGGCTCACTGCAACCTCCGCCTCCTGGGTTCAAGCGATTCTCCTGCCTCAGCCTCCTGAGTAGCTGGGATTACAGGCGTGCACCACTGCACTCTGCTAATGTTTTTTTTTTTTTTTTTTTTTTGTATTTTTAGTAGAGACAGGGTTTCACCATGGTGGCCAGGCTGGTCTCAAACTCTTGGCCTCAGTGATCCACCTGCCTCAGCCTCCCAAAATGCTGGGATTTACAGGCATGAGCTACCACACCTGCCCTAAGTCTAGCTTTTAAAGGAAAAGGCAGTATGGAGAATATTAAATGGAAAAAGAAATTACAGCATAGTATTATACACACATTGTACCCATGTAAAAATATATGTGTGCATGTATACACACACATACAGATATGTATATATGTGCACATATAGATCTATAGATACATAACACATATGTATATATGTGTATATGTATATATATTAATATATAGAGGTGCAGAAACACATAAAGAGAAAAAATTAGAAATCACATTACACTCTTGACAAGGTATTTTAGGAGGTTTAGGATTACTAAAATGGTGACTGAACAGCATTAGCATTATGACATTTATTCCAATTAGGAGAGAATAATTATATATAATTACATATATATTTGAAAAAATACATTCCAATTTCATTTCTCACATGGAAAGAGCTTAGAATTTGCCACTCATGTCCTTACAGAAAGGAAGCTGAAAAACTGAAAATCAATGACTTTAATGATTTTTCTTGGACCCATGAGAGAGTTGAGTTGCAAGGCAAACCATCACCTCAAAATCTGGAGAGACAGAAAAATAAAGAGAATCACAGATGAAGTCAGTTTACCTGGAACACAGCCACACACTGGCAAGAACACTTATCGAGTAACTGATGAGTGGCTAAAGTCTGGCTGTAGACCAATATAAGAGTGAGAAATTGGGGTGGTGGCTCACGCCTGTAATCCCAACACTTTGGGAGGCCACAGTGGGTGGATCACTTGAGGTCAGGAGTTCAAGGCCAGTCTGGCCAAAATGGTGAAATCCCATCTCTACTAAAAAAAAATTTTTTTTTCAGATGGTGGTTTCACTCTGTCACCCAGGCTGGAGTGCAATGGCACGACCTTGGCTCACTGCAACCTCTGCCTCCTGGATTCAAGCGATTCTCCTATCTCAGTCTCTCGAGTCGCTGGGATTACAGGCACGTGCCACCACCCCCGGCTAATTTTTGTATTTTTAGTAGAGATGGGGTTTCACCATGTTGGCCAGGTTGGTCTTGAACTCCTGACATCAGGTGATCCACCCACCTCAGCCTCCCAAAGTGCTGGGATTACAGGCATGAGTCACCATGCCCGGCTTCTACTAAAAATTTTTTAAAAAATTAGCCAGGCGTGGCGGTGGGCACCTGTAATCCCAGCTACTTAGAGGCTGAGGCAGGAGAACTGCTTGAACCTGGGAGGTAGAGGTTGCAGTGAGCTGAGATCAGGCCACTGCACTCCAGCCTAGGCAACAGAGTGAGACGCCGTCTCAAAAAAAAAAAAAAAAAAAAAAAAGGTGAGAAAATCCTGTGGGTTGGAACCTTAGTGAGTTTTACTTCTAGGAACCTAACCAGATTTTTACTATAAAGAATCAAGAAGGAACACTTGCTTCTGGCAGGGTAAGAGGAAAATTAACCATTCTAAAATATGCCACAGTGTTCTATCAAAGGCCTAGTTAGCAGGGCAAAAACTTTTCAGAGCCTTATCTGACTTAGGGAAGTTACCCAAATTCAGCCCCTCTAGGCTTTCTGTTTCACCTAAGGAGGAAAAAAGTCACAGCCCAGAGATACAAGCATGAGCTTTAATAACAGAATTAAAGAATGATTTGTATTTTCCTTACGTACCTTACCATCATATCAACAGGGCTCCAGCATAATAACAATGGATTCCAGCTGAAGAAGCTGCAAGGTAATGATTCCATTTAAGGAGTTTTTAGAGAAACACGAAGACAACAGGGGAGACAAAAACTAGGACACGCGAATAAATTAAAGCCTCCAACACCTACAGCAACAAATTTAAACACAGTCCAACTCCTAGCCAGATTAACACAAAACCTCACACTATCTGCCTATAATCTCAGTTCCTCCTACCTGATAAATAATACCCATATTTCTACAAAAAATCACATGGCAAACAAAAAAAAAAAAAAAGAAGAAGAAAAAAGGCCAGGAGTGGTGGCTCATGGCTGTAATCCAAGCACTTTGGAGGCCAAGGTGGGTGGATCACTTGAGGTCAGGAGTTCAAGACCAGCCTGACCAACAAGGTGAAACACCGTCTTTAAAAAAAAAAAAAAAGAAAGAAAAAGAAAAAGAAAAAAAAAAATCACATGGCATACTATGTTTTAAGACAAGGGAAAAAAAAAAAAGCAATCATCAGACCAGACTCAACTAGGTCACAGATTTTGGGACTGAAAATAACTATGATTAATCTGTTAAGGGCTCTCATGGAAAAAGTAGATTACATGAAAGAACAGATGCATAATGTGTGCAGAGAGATGGAAACTCTAAGAAACAATAAAAGGAAATGCTAGAAATAACACCATAACAGAAATGAGGAATGTCTTTGATGGGCTTGTTAGTGGACTAGACACAATCAATGAAGCTGAAGTTACGTTAACTGAAACTTCCCAAATTGAAATACAAAGAGAAAAATAAGAAAACCTGAATGGAATGTCCAAGAACTGTGGACAATATGAAAAAGTATAAGATACATGTATTGGAGAGAGAGATCCAAGATGGCCGACTAGCAACAGCTCAGGAAAGTAGCTCCCAGTGAAAGCGCAGAGAACGAGTGGACGCCGCACTTTCCAACGAGTTTTTGTTGCCCACAGACTGGGAGAGTCCCGGCGGAGAAGCCACGCGGGTCGCCGGCGCGACTCTTTTGGCCAGCGCGGCGCTTCCCGGTGCGGAGTGTGCGGGACGGACGGGCTCGGCTGGTCCCATCTCCACAAGGAAAACAGCAATTGGAAGCGCTGAGGACTGAGAGTTTCACAGCGGGCGCAGCGAACCCGGGAAAGTCTGGCTCTGAGGGCAACCGGCATCCGCCAAAAGATAACTAAGAAACCGAAAAACTTCATCACCGGGCAGAGAGAGATCCAAAATGGCCGCGTAGCAGCAGCTCGGGATTGTGGCTCGCGGTGAGGGCGCAGAGAGCGAGTGGACGCCACAGTTGCAGACGAATATTTGATGCCCACGGACTGGGAGATTCCCGGCGAGGGAGCCACGCAGGTCGCCAGCGCGACTCTTGGCCGGCATGGCGCTTCTCGGTGCGGAGTGCACGGGACTGGGTGGTGCCCTTTTGGTCGGGCGCAGCTGGTCCCATCCCCACAAGGAGAACAGCAATTGGAAGTGCTGAGGACTGAGAAGCACAGCTGAACCCGGGAAGGCCCAGCTCTGTGGGGAAGGAGCGCCCCCTGAAGGAAAACTAAGAAACAGAAAAAACATCATCACCAACAAGGCGGACGTCCACTCAGAGACCGAATCTGAAAGTCGGCAATTACAAAGATGACAGGTGGATAAATCCACAAAAATGGGAAGAAACCAGTGCAAAAAGGCTGAGAACACCCGAAATCAGAATGCCTCTCCTCCTACAGGGGATCGCAGCTCCTCATCAGCAAGAGAACAAGGCTTGACGGAGGATGAGTGTGATGAACTCACAGAATCAGGCTTCAGAAGGTG